>JAMWET010001832.1:1130000-1198789 GCA_024036415.1 Prochilodus magdalenae
GTGTTTCAGCTATCACAATACAGTCCTTATGCCTTCAGCTTAAGCTTTTGCTTACTTCAATAATGTAGGTGCTTGAGAAGTTCTGCAGGGAACAGTGGAACCGTTTACAGTGCTATGAAAAAGGAACATATGGGCAAACTTTGAGCAATTCTTTGAGCTTTCTCAGGCTTTTTTTCCCCCTCCAGTGGCCAGCGTGTCTAGAGTGAAGAATTCACCCCACTTCACCACAGTCTCCCACACACAACTACACCCCCAGACCATAACCAAATCCATCCATCAGCAAAATCCAGAAACAGTGTGGGAAAGACAGTGAGAGACAAAGAGGTAGGGAGAGAGAAAGAAAGACAGAGAGAGAGAGAGAGAGAGAGAGAGAGAGGGAAGAAGGAAGAGGGAGGGAGAGTGGGAGTAAGGGGGTGGGGGGAGCTCATGTAGCCTCCAGTGGTTAATTAAAACCATTTGAGCTTTCTTGAGAGGAAGGGAAAAAGGGGTCATACAAGCACCTTTTCCATTTATCAAGAGTCCAGCTAATCACTGAGGGTTTTGAGAAACTTTGTTTTGAAAGTAGACGTGCAACACTAAAGGCGAGATGAATGCAACCGCTTTCCTCACTCTACAGACATGTACTGACTCATTCAAATGTTTAGCAGACGCATCAAACCCCCTACCAGCAGGCGAAGGGCTCGAACTGATTTCCTTTGAAACCCTTCCACCATAATCCAAGCACACAATCTGCTCCATTTCCATTCATTTCAGTCCAGTTCCATTCAATTCACTTCAATGAACCTCTTTAAGACTGCTCTCCGTAATGGACACACCATCTCTGTCCACACTGCTACAGTCCAGGTCATATATTCCTCTATTGTGGTTGCAATGCTGACTAAAATGTGGACATTGCACGTGTCCTCTGTGTCGAAATCAAACATGCCTCTCCGAAATAATAGACAAAAAGATTCCTTCTGCTGTAAGCTCATGTAAAGGGGAGAAAGAAAGAGAGAACGCAGCAGACCTTTTACCATACATTTCAGAGTGATTACCTGAGGCTGTTCCTTATTACTCCTTTTGGAGAGCCACCAAAGGTGTTTAGACGTTAAGTGAGCCCACACTTGCTAAATAAACTCCCTGCGCAAAAAAGCCCGGTTTCCGCAGATGTCCATAATCCAGCAGAAGTGGTCGGTGTTAGATCAGAAGCAACGTGCATACGAGAGCCATGCTACAGGAGACATCAGGGTGAAGAACGTACTGTACGTTTTCATGCATCACCCCCACCAATACCACCAGTCCACCCCTTGCCCCCCAGTCAAGCACACACACATGCACATGTACCTGCTCCCAGGGAAGCTCTGTCAGAGCGTCATCCAGTCGGAGTGTCCAGGGTTCCTCTATCTTTGTGCTGGATACTGGAACAAAGCCTGCTCGCTCAGTTCTGCCCAAGTGTCTGAATATACATGTGTATGTGAGGGGCTGCGAGCAGGCTGGTTTTAAATTACAGCGCGACTCCTCAGCGCAGGCAGCCTAACCCTCATATTCAGCAGAGGAATAACTTGGCCCGCCTCCAGGCTAGACTACTACTGTTCCCTCTGCACTCTGTTACTGTGTTAATGAGCTCATGGCAAAGGGCTCGGAAATAAGATAGACTGCACTGAATAACTGATTCTGTGAGACTCAAACGTGTTCAAACAACGTATCAGCACAATGAGTTAGAGCAGGGTGATATGGCAAAACTGCAATATCCCAATACTTCAGGAAGTTGTGACTATGTTTACTGTTTCCTGAGATCTGTTGATTTGGAAAAGTGCTACATTTGTATTAATACAATCACAGTTATGAGCACAATGAATGAAAAACAGAATTAATTATGCAGGGCTAGTTATGCTCCCGTAAAGCAATATATTCTGCACATTCTGTTAACGTGAAAACGGTGTTTTGCCATGTGCAAAGGTTTGGGCTCCTGGTCAAATGATGTTCTGTTTATTCTCTAAGAGAAACAACGTAAGCACATCCTCTACAGCGAACTTATGTAGACTCATTGTCAAAAACAGCTGTCTGCAAATGGTGCTGGCACTAACAGGATGACTCATGGAGGGAACACTTCTCACCGAATGTCCCTGATAGTGGCTGTTGGGTCAGTCAGGTACAGCGATAAGTTCCATTCTTGTTTATGTCACATGCACAACCGAGCATCATTCTCATGTCTCAAGATGTCAGACCAACCCACCAAAACTCATTCCTGTGGGTTGGATTATTTCTGGGTGCAACTATTTGTTTACTCGTTTTTGTTCATGACGATGAGCGTATATCATTTTCCGGCACATTTCAGGGCTCAGTTTCAAAGATCAACAGTCCACAAACACAAAAAGTCAAATATAAGATATAAAATGTGCTATAGTTTTTTTGCAGAGTCCACATGTTATGTTTTGTGCTTTTGCCCCAATATGCAAAACCCAGTTGATCACTCAGGAAACCAACAAAACATGCCATTTGACCAGGGACGCCCAAACTTTTGCAAATGACTGTGCACATTTAAACCAACTAAATTCCATCCTCCACTTTTTTTCAGGGTGGCTTCCAATAAGCTGCACAAACCAGTTGAAAAACTCATTTTTCTGGGTTGTAAAAATTGTTTTGCAAGAGGAATTTGTATCATCTCTGCGTGTCTGCTCCAAAGCATTTTTCTGAATAAATGATCTAGTGTTACAGAGTGTGCGCAATTAACGTGCCTGACTAAATAACATTCCTGCCAAAAGATAAAACGACTGTTTCTCTACGCTTTCAAGTCTGAGGTGATGATGAATGCAGTGTCCATGAGGGTGGGGTATTTTCTGCACTGGTTGACTTATGAACCCTAATGAGCACCCTCATTCTGCTCACTGGTCTCCACTGCCTTGCTGTGGGAGCTCTTTGGTCAGTGTGTTTCCAAAAGCTATTTGTAACTGTCTCTGACTGGTCCAAATAAGGAAGGCTCCTCTCCGACCACGAAGCGTAAATATTTTAAAAGTGAATGAAAGCAAAAACAGGTAAAGTCTGGCCTTACCATCACTGCTGCTGTTTTGTTTTTGATTCTATGATGGTTTTACTCTTTCAAATTCCACCTCATTTGATTCTGTCTCAGAATCATTTGTAAACCCAATTCCAAAAACGTTGTGACAGAAGCTAAAGCGTGAATAAATAAGACCTGCGAAGTGATCTGCAAATGCTTTTTGACCTTTATTCAGTAGAGCACAAAGACAAGATATATGCTTCAGTTAACTTTATTGTGTTTATATATATATATATATATATGTACTTTTATTCTTATTTTGACACCTGCAACCAGTTTCAAAAGAAAAATCTCATTTCCTCCTCAGCATGCCAGTGGTTGTAGCTGTAAAGTGGAATAACCGTCTGTTTTGTTATATATATCACACTTCACAATGCATCTCACATTTCCAATGGATGACAGGTCTGGACTGCAGACAGGTCAGTCTAGCACCTGCACTCTCATACTGCAAAGCCCTCCTGTTGCAACACATGCAGAACGGGCTTTGGCATTGTCTTGCTGTAATAAGCAGGAACTATGCTAAAAAGACGTCATCTAGATGGCAGCACATGTTGCTCCTGTGTACTGACAGGTGTTTTCCGAAGCTTTCCCAAGACCATCTGGTTATATTCATTATAGCAGCAATTTTTCTACTAGGTGCAGTGTCTTGGGGGTTGATAGTTATATTCATCATCATTTATTGTTCCTGGAAACATTTATCTTCCTTCCCAATTTAAGTCAGACACTTCCATACAAAGTCTTGTGTGTTTAAGGTGGTAGTAACTTCAGGCTCCTGTAGATGGCGTTTTATGAGAATGACGGGGCTATGAATACCTGCAGGGTAAGTGACAGGATTCATACATTGAGAAGAGGTGGGACAGTGCAGTGAATGCCTTGTTCCAGGTGATTGCATTTGGGTGTGTGAGGAGAGGAGCTAAGGCAACTAAGCAATTAACATTATTTAAAAGAGTTATCTTGACAATACGTGTTTCTGCTGGTACAGTCATCAACCAACTATTAGACTAAATGCTAATACATAAAAAATACAGTAAAGCAAGGATTACATGCTTTAGAAAATGTGATTTGAAGGGCAATGTTTAGATCTAGGTATCCTCTAAACTCATCAGCCATCACATAGGTCCGCTGATTCAAGCACCAAATTTGATTAGCCAAACCAGGGAACCAGGTAAACTGCATAACAACTATAACACAGGCTGCCAGAAGGAGATGTTTGAAAATCGTGAACTGAAAACACTAACATACATAAAATCATTACTTACAGCATTAATATTAAATTAAATAAATGCTTGCTGTTTAGATGAATAGCATTAATATATGCTCTATTGTATATGTCAAACCTACATATGAGAATAAATTACAAACTTGACACATATAAAAATATGAAGTGCATACTTCCTTTGCATATGTGGTGATACGTGCAAACCGTCATTCCTAAAAGATAGCATTCTGATCCTTTTAACAAGAACACGATTAGAGAACCTCTTCTTATCTCCCTGACATGCAACAGGTCATCCTTTGAAGTTTCCTTTTGGTTCAAAATGTCACTATGACCAAATGATGGTTCACTTATTCATGAAGTTTATTATATTTTATTGCAAATGTAGAGATAAAAGAGTGGCAAAACATTTGCAAGACACGCTATATGACCAAATGTATGGAACAAGTCTAGAGTTACATAACCTGCTACAAGACTCTCTCCTTTTCCATATATCACACAGGTTTCTGTTAATATTTGATTTACCTGCATTCATACTTCTTCCCTTATCTTGAAAGAACAAACGCTCATGTCATTTTGATAATCTATGGTATATTGTTTAGAAACAGTTCTATTGTTTTATGGAGTTCTACTGCTATTATGGAGGCAACATAAAGTGGTTGTTGCCAATAAATAGATTCAATAAGATGTTTCTCATGACCATCAAAAGAAAAATCCTTAATCAGTCAGATCAAAGCAAAGTACATTGGGTTTTTTACTGGGCCATATATAATGCCATGTATGGACCATGTAAAGAACAATGCAGAGACTTAGAAAAGTCTAAATAAACAAGCTGTTTAATGCGTACTTTCTTCATTGCTGTATTTTGCACACATTTCAAAAATGGGATATCTGAACAGCAGACAGGCAAAACTAGCATCTGCGCTCTCTGATTATGCAACCATGCTTTCGTAACACATACAGAATGTTTCTCTGTGTTGTCATGCTGAAATAAACATGGAAGTCCCTGAAGAAGGCAGCGTATGTTGCTCAAAATGTGTTTAGGATTAATGCCTCTTTTACAGATATGAAAGCTTACAACTAATACACCTCCATACCATGCCAGACACTGACTTTTGAACTTTACACTGGTAACATTCTGCATGGTCCTTTTTTTCTTTGGTCCAGAGAACATGATGGCTGTTGATTCCATTAACTATATGAAAGGTTGATAAAAACACAGCATACAAATAATATCTATCTATACACCATTCTGGTATTGCTGCATCTTTCTGCACAACAATGGTGGAATTGGTGATCCTCTTACCATCTTGGCTTCAGAGAGACACTGTTGTCAATTGACCTAATTAGTGTTAATTGGTCTCCCAGCTGTTCGTTATATGCTCAGTTTCCTTTTTCCATCCACTTATTGCTACTTGTCCCAACTTTTTTGGGATTTGTTGACACCATGAAATTTTGAAACAACATATTTTTCCCTTAAAATGATACATTCTCTCAGTTTAAACTTTTGATCTGTGATTTGTGTTCTATTCTGAATAAAATATTAGATGTTGGCACCTCCACATCATTGCATTCAGTTTTTATTCACAATTTGTTTAGTGTCCCAACTTTTTTGGAATCCGGTTTGTATCTATCTATCTATCTATCTATCTATCTATCTATCTATCTATCTATCTATCTATCTATCTATCTATCTATCTATCTATCTATCTTTGCATCATTATCTATCTTTGAATGATTTGCATCATTGCACACTTGCACAGTGATCAATCTAGACTGACTATAGCCATAGCTATTTGCAGCTGTGAAGAATGGAGCGAGATGTTAAGATCAGTCCAGTGCGGCGTTCGCGGATAACTGCCGTTTTACTGTAGTCCTACAATTACTGTAAGCAGTCTGAGAATGCCCAGTAGGTTTGCTTTATGGCTGTAGCTCAGTGGGGTTGAAGAGCGAGTCCGTGTTTCCTCATGTTTGGCTCCATATAAGATGATGTCATTAGTCATGCATTCACAGGCTGATAATGTTTTGGCACCAGAGTGAACTTATAGAATCTCACTCAAGTGTGCTCAACTACCTCTGATCCAGGCAATAACACACAAACTCTATTTTAAACCTTCACATGATTATCACCAAACCGTTTGTATTTGGTATGTTTCATAAATGTGTGGGTCCCAGCAGAGTCATATTTGGGATTTTATGTAAATGATGTAACTGATTAGGAGCTGATGTTTCCTGATATGGCTAACAGAACATTCTGCATTCTTGCCATGTAGGGTGATGACAGACAGACACATTGGAAATTTCTCTTCTCCCAGGAGGTGGCTACACGGAGGTTATACAGACAAGCCTTCCATGACCGGAAAATCCCTCCACTAATCTTATGTTCGTGAAAGGAAGTACTGTGTTGTGGTGGAATGCCTGAAGTTTGCTCGGCTCTCCTCCTTTTCTCACAAGCATTTTCCAAATCGTGGTTTCGCCATTTTCTGTAATCAGGCATCAAGTTTAAAACTACATGCTTCAGTTTTCGTGCTTTATGAGCACCATCACATTGACTAGCTTCATTCCTTTTTGCGAGATGAAGGCTCAGACTTTTAGCCAGGCTTTACACAGTGAAATTAAATCGTCCAGTCATAGTGCCAGACGTGCATCACATGATCACATCGAATAACATACTCTGCAAACCTGTTCAGCATATCAATGCCCAAGAAAATAAAAGAGAAGGAAGGAATAGGTAGTTGGTAATGGGTGGTTGGGAAGGTTTATTCTCGGCTGCTATTATAATTTATGCAATTAGATTCACTGTCTCCACTTTTGATGTCCATAAATATTTTCGAGAGATTCATTCAGAAAAAAATACAGTTTTGTCAGATGGGAAGACTGAGATGTGTTCCTAACTGAACTTTCAGCATTCCTATGGTAGAAAAAAAATCTCATCTTAAAAATCATCTTGCTGATGACTTTATAACTATATAACATCATGTTCTACATTATACGCACTGAAATTATGCAACAACATGCAACTATTTGCATAAATGTTTCACCAATTAAGGCCAGCCATAGGGCCATAACTTCTCTGTACTGGGCTGTCTATGTTTGTGGTGCCGGTAATAGTGTTACTTTATTTTTTAAACCGTTTGCTTGTTTGTTTGTGTATTTTGCACACATAACTCACATTTTAAATGACATGTAACATTTATATCAGTTGTGTATGATTATTTTATTTTGCCTCAGGACTCTGTGTACTAGACATGGTTGAATGTTACTGTCCTCAGTAATACCAGATTTGATTACTTAAATTAACAGTATGTAGCTTGTGCTTTGATTTGCTTCCTTTGCGGGTGCTTTAAAAGAGTACTCATAAAGAACTTAGTCAAAACTTGCTGAACAACTTGGTCCTGTTGTAAATGAGACTGACTTTATCATCACACTTTTTAACCCACACGATTAAATCTGACTTGTTTTTGTCATTCTTGGTTTTCATAATACTTTTTGACACAGGCGTTAGGTTTCCAGCATGCTGTCCTCACCTCCATTTGTGTTCCATATTTTGCACAACACATGTGTGTTCGACATGAAATTTGCTGAGAGGAACCTTCACTGCTCGGTAGTAAAAAGTTTATGTTCATTGTATTTATGATATCACGATAATTTTTTTTATTTTTATTTACATATAGCTGCATTTTTAGCCTATTGCAACCCAGCCCTGCCCACTCACACTAAAGTTAAAAAGAGTGGAAATGGAAACTTTACAGGAACCGGAAAGAACCTTCTCAACTTCTAGTGAAAGTTTATCCACTTGTGTTTAAACAAGTAAATTTGGGCAAATTTGATTTTCAAATTTCATAAAAAGTGGGTTTTATTGCGTAACAGCGACACAGTGACTCCAACAGATGGTTAATTTTGAGGGATAAAGAGAGGGTGGAAAAGGTTATAAATAAGCAATGACTTTTTTTTGGTACTTGAACCCACATGAATATCAGAAGAGGACCCAGGGGCAAAATAAAATCAAAGAAAAATGTAGGATATGAGTCGTTTAACACAGCCAATGAATTGTCGGCATTTTGCAGCTGCTAGGATTTCTGCAGTGGTCAGCATAACTGCAGTCCAGAGAGATATATCCCGAGCACAGCGTGTTCTGGGTGTGTTTACACCTGGCTTTTCATGCAGCCGAGTGAAATTCAAAAGCGATCCGACTTCCAAACATGGAATTTGGTGCAAGGTGAAAACAGCCTCTCAGTATAATAAAGCGAATTTATGAAAGGAGGGCGATTTGCTCTGCTGTGAGAAAAAAGCCTTTGGGTAAGAAGTGATGTAATCCCTCAAAAATGAAAGCTGTTTCTTTTTTATTTTTTTCTTCTCCAAACAAAAGGATCTTCCAAAACAAGCGAGTCATCTCTAATCAGGGGGGCTGTTCGAACACCATGTGTTGCTCGGTCTGGAGTGTTTCCATTTCCCCCCACAAAGGTGACACGCCAGTGAGACTGTCTCAGTGTGATGCCTGCACTGATTGAAAGCAGGCAGCTGCTCTGGAGGGCAGACTAAATGAAATCGGGGGGGTCATGTTGTGGAGTTGCCTGGCCTGCAGCATGCAGATGTGCTGTCTCTCAGTTTACACACACAGTCTGTGAACGAGAGAGCTCACATTCAAACACCTAAGACCTGAGACACGTGTGTTCTTGTGTAGAGACCAACAAGAGCAGGAAGACAAAAATCTTGGAACAAACAGCTTCATTTGGGCCAGTATCTTGTCTTATCCCATGTGGGAAGTTTAATCCATGTATATAAATCCCCTATGCATGCACATACATATGTTTTATTAGTCATGTGCAACTTCACGTCTTTTACACAAATAGTAGGAAACTTAACAAAGACATATATAAAAGTATGGAAGGGCTACATACAAGTTCTAGATATCAATAAAGCAAAAAATTGGTGTCGTTGCTGCCATTAGTTGGAAAGATTTGGTGAAGGTGACGAAGCTCCTAAACTTTTCAGGAACAAGATTCAAAAACAACAATCAAATGGGAAAGGTTACAGAGAAAGCTATCATAGCAAAAGTCTAAACTTCACTGACAGCACAATAGATTCAATAACATGCAAATGGAAAACGAATGGAACCAACTAATCATTGATGTAGAGTATGTAATGGAAAAACTGGTTTCTGATGGTGATGGCATAAAGGAGTGTCCATCTCCTGCCTCAAATGTCACTCAGAATTATACAGGGTTTGGAAATCACGTGGCCTTCTACATGTAGCTTGTAATCTTAGAGAACAGTTGGCCAAGAGGAACAGTACAAATCTGAACCACAAACCATTACTCCTTACTCTAAACCAGCATTAAACCATAATTACCAACAAAGGTTTTGCAACAGCAGTACCAGTATTATTTATGGGCACTGCCTGATCTCTGATTTCATAGAATTACTTAAAGAGATATTTGCTTATGCTTATAAGGACATACATGTTTGCTCATATGTGTAAGCAAAAAGTTAAAAAAGAAAGTACAGTAAACACAAAAACCATAGTGTCAGTACAGCACTTGTTTTCTCTCACTGAATATTATATATTTTGTTTTGTGATATTTAAATCTACATTAAATGAATCATTTAGCATATATTATTGGGCCACAGTTACCACTCCACTTGAGCCTTATAAATATATGGAAGAATCTTCCCTCACATTTTTCCCAGTTTTAATGGTTTCCAGACAGCAGTCTTCATGGGATATCAGTCCTGTTGCTTCACGTTGTGCCACAGTCTAATAGCAGAGTGGAAAAATATGTTCCGTAAGATTAATACTTAACTGTAGTTTTCCTAAGATGCCTATTATACCTCATTGAGTTTACACAGCTGGGATGGATAACAGTCTATGCTTCTCTGACAGGAAGTCTACACATTTAGAATGCGTTATAAGAGTGGGCTCTCAACACAACAGTGTAGGTCTCAACGCTCCATGAGTTGAAGACCTGTTCTTAGCCTTGGCTGACAGGAATAGTAGCGGATGGTTTTTTGTGTGTTTTTCCCAGAATAGAGGTTCTGCCCTGCCCTCAAAGAGATCCTGTTTAAAACCAACAGCATTTGCGATTTCACCAGATTTTCCACTATTTAAACCATAATTAGAGAGGATTACCGAAGGTAATGTGCATGAAGGCATGTGGTGAATTAGATTTTTAAGCCTGTGTCTGTATTTCAACATTAAAAGAAAATTAAATCATTATTCAACCTAATCTCTGCCACATCTGTAGCCTGTGGTTGAGTGCCACTGACTAAATAATATAGTTTTTAATATCTCTTGTACTGTCATGTCTCTACATCTCTATATCTGAACAGAATTTTTTGTTAATATGCCAAAATTTAGAGACATTTAATCAACACTTTGAGAAAACAAGTCATAATTTTAGATACTACATCAATATTTAGAGATAATTTATTATTTCAAAATGCTAAGAAAATGTTTTGAGAAGACTTTATTTGGAGAAACTAAATCAACGTTTAGAGAAAAGAGGTCATTATTTCACACAGTATTTAGGGCTTACAGTGGGAAGGGCCTGAGTTCGATCCACGACCACGGCCAGAGAAACCGTGCAGCTCCCTAGTCCCGTAAGCCCCGCCCACTCCCCCAAATACATGCAAATCCACACATACGGGGATTCCACAACCCGAATCTCCATAGTTACGTGGGCACAGGCATTACAAATAAATCTAATGATGTTCACACACCAAAAATACCAAATCTACCATAATGCATATAAACGAATCAAACAATGAACTCTGTCTAACGCTATAAGGAGGCATTTGGCTCCTACAAGGGGCACCCGACATACTCTCTGTGTGGACCTTGCATATTCTCTCAGTGTCTGTGTGGGTTTCCTCCGGGTGCGTGGGCGCCTGCATATGTCTGTGTGTCTGTCCTGTGATGGATTGGCAGCCTGTTTCCTGGGTTACCACTGATAAGAGCCGGGATAGGTTTCCGGATAGGCAGTTTAGAAGATGAATAAATAAAGGAGTGAATAAGTAAGTCATGATTCTGACATACCAAGTCAATATTTCGACATAGTGATGGCGCAGATAGAAAGCTTACAACACACTGAAGTATTCCTTGAAATACATAAAGTAAAAATATTCTCTTAAAACTCTCCTTAACGTCACCCTACTTCTGTTGAAGCCTCACTTTTGGTCCTGGCATTCTAATGTGTTCACAGCCAGCTAATTGGGACCAGTACTGTGCTAATTGGGCTCCATTGCAGGACAAATCTGCTCCTTGTTAGAGTGTTTCAAAGCAAGGCAGCATGTCTGGATGACAGGCTGTTATAACAAGCAGCATGAAAGCTCCAAGTGTTACTGCAGGCAAAGGATGCACTGACGAATTTCCTCTTTGATGCTTCTCCTAACCAGTTATTGTTGTCATATTACATGTAACTGGAGTCCAGGATCAGAGAAGAGAGCAAGTGGGTGTATAAGTTGGAATAAAAAAAAAAAGACTTCAAACCAGCTGAAAACAGCAGCTACTACTTAGCCTGGTTTATGTCAGAAGATTAGAGGTAAAACCATTAATGAAGTTGTGATGGAGTGACCCGTTGACTAAGTGGCAGTGGAAGGGCTCCTCTGTGACTCTTTAAGAGGCTATTTCTGTGTTTCAATCTTTTCTGTTGCCAGTAGAATACCAGTGGAAAGCCCTTAGAGATCTGAGCTCTGTTCTGAATCTGTGTACACAATAAAACTAGTCTATTGCAGTACATCCAACAGCTCATACAGAAAGAGAAAACACAGTAGAGCACAGAATTCTACACGCTGATAAATTCTACTCTCAACTATCCTGGGGGCATGAGTTTGAGTTTGCATGAGTTTAGGAGAACAAAGCCAAAATCTCTGAATGTCTTGCTATTCATTTCATATAGATAGTACTGTTGTAGTGCTACAGTTCAGTGTCCGGTTTAGGCCTCAGTATCAGTTTGTCTTGGTCTTGTCTTGCTTCTAGAGCAGTCGAGTGTGATGTCTCCACCTGAAGTCACTGGAAACAACACATAAAGGCCCACTAGCTGCAAGCAGAGCGATCCAGAGTGAGTTTATGTTCAAAATTAGATTTTGTCTCTCAAAGTCCAGATCAAATACTGTATTTTAGATCTGTTTATTTAAAAAAATGACTAACGACGCCTCCAGAAGCCTGCTTTCAACCGTGCTCGCTATGCATTTCACCTCAGCCACCGCTGATGAGGTGGCGCTCATCACGGTCAGTAGAGAGTGGTTTTTGCCCTCTTCCAGTCTGTAGCCGTATTGTCTGACCTTGTTCTTATGAACCAGATGCTGACTGTATCTGCAAGTAGTGCTAGAACCCAACCTTTTGTTCCTCACTAAGAACCTGCTGTACATGTGGAGGTGCTGATTTAAGAAGAAACTGGAGTGGTCTCATTAATTTCCAGAGCTGTATACAAGAATTAGCAGATAATGATATAATAAATACAATACAATACAATGTAATGTAATGTAATGTAGTGTAATGTAATGTAATGTAATATAATGTAATATAATATAATATAATAGAATAGAAAATAATATAATATAATACAATATAATATATAATACAATACAATACAATACAATACAATATAATATAATATAATATAATATAATATAATATAATATAATATAATATAATATAATATAATATAATATAATATAATACAATACAATACAATGTAATATAATGTAATATAATGTATTGTAATATAATGTAATATAATGTATTGTAATATAATGTAATGTAATGTAATGTAATATAATATAAAACAATATAATGTATTATAATATAATATAATATAATATAATATAATACAATACAATACAATACAATACAATACAATACAATATGATATTATATAATGTAATATAATATAGTATAATATAATATCATATAATATAATGTAATAAAATATATTATAATACAATACAATACAATACAATACAATACAATACAATACAATACAATATAATATAATATAACATAATAAAGGACACAAATAGAAAACTAAAAGCAGCCTGCTCTGAAAGTCTTTGGTTTTAGTGTTTATAGGTGTGTTTATACCAGGGTCAGTGTTCAAGGCCTGCTGAAGTAAAGGGAGTTGCCTGCTTGCTGCTGTAAACTGTGGGTGACATTAATGAGCCACCAGCACAACGTGGCACTCTGTTATAGCACTGACACTCACTACTTACCACGACTGTGGTTACACTAAAAGCACCACAAAAGATCTAAATAAAGAAGAACATCTCCATAGAAACTTAGCACAATGTTTCTATGAAGCACCATTTCAGTTCTTAGAAAAAAGAACTGAACTTAGTTTGGAGTTTGCTCTGCATGCGTTATTCCCTATACTTCTATGCCTTATGCATACATAACGTTGTAATTCATAGCATGGTACATTTTGGAAAAATATTATTAATTAACTGGGCATCCTTTGGAAGCTAATGACTGTGAAGACATACCAGATGATCATCAACAAAACAAATAATGTCCATTTCAGCCATAATGGAAACAGTTTAATGCACAATTACTGATTATTCACTGAACTAACACACTGTCCTGTGCGAAGCATTATGGCACATGTAATGTAACATGTATGTAAGATGTAACAGTGCACATTTTTTAACTGCTAAATAAATATATAACGTGTGCCAGAATTAGCAGAACAATGACACATTTGAGATTGTTCTCCGTAGCAGATTCATCAAAAATCAACCAAGGAATGTAATTTAACTGTGTAATTTAACTAGCTCACTCAAGCAAGTAACCTACTTTACTTTTCTACTCTCTACTACTCTAGGATCTGGAGGAAGGATGTTCGACTGGATGTAGGTTTTACTGTGTGAAAGTGAAAACCATTTTTAAAACATTAACCCTTCAAACAGTATAAACTACGTCCAGTCGAACATCCTTCCTCCAGATCCTCACTGTTAGCAGTTGTGTATGAAACTAGATCATTTACTGCATAATTATTATGACAGACTTAATATAATGTTGTGAGCCTTACATCTAAGCCAGTAGCCATCTAATAAGTTCTGCTTTGTAAATACTCATGTCTGTGATTCACGTACTTTCCACTTTAACTACTTTTAGACAGTTTGCAAAATCAGGTCTGGGAATAGAAAGGCTTTGCAGCAGTGTAATACTTCAACTGTCTGTTTTTATACTTGTCATGTGCTGCCACTGCAGACATTACACTGGTCACGAGGTGAGGGGCCCACAAAGAGGGTAAAGGAGGCATGTGAATGTATATGCTAGTGAGTGATAACAGATGGACGACCTCTGCCACACTCACTGAATAGTATTCAGTCCAGCTCATTGTCTCTTTTGCACAACACTTTGCACTGTCAATAAGAGGCTTATGAAGGCGATCGCATCATATGCCGTACAGCAAGTCAAAGTGGGGACTCATCTAGTCTCTAAAAGCAGCCATCAGGAGTTTCACAACAGCGTCTGGAATCGATTTCGCCCCGCACAGCGACTCAGACTTGCCAAGAAATAGAGCCGTAAATTCTGTCGTGTCATGTCTCTGCCTTTAAGTGATCCCCTAGAAAAAAATGACTGCCTTGGGCTTAGGACAAACTCCCCCTGATAAAATTCCTTTGCAGTGTTGCTACCTGCCCATATGATACAAATACCTGGAACATGAGGCAAAAGTTGAAGCAAACTCAAGCAGTGAGCTATAATCCCAAATGACATCCACCCCTCTGGAACGGACAGAAACAGCCCTGCTGGAGGTGGAACGCTTTAGTTATTCTTGCATGTGTGAAAAACTTCCATCATGAAAAATAAACACTCTGAACCATTTCATAAAATTGTCTGCAATTTATTTAAACAGTATGATTTATATGGAGGTGTGTATGTGTGCTATTAATCAAATAACCACATGTAACTTCTCTGGCAACCTTGTTTTCAAAGATGATTAATTGCCACAGCAGGCACTGCCCATAAAATGTAGATGACTCAGGATAAAGAGCGAATTACTTCTTCTTTCCAATCTTCAGCCTAAAAGTAAACACATCATGGTGTAACTATCTTCCCACTCATTGAAAGCCCATTCATAACGTAATGGACTCTCATCCATACGGCTGCTTTTCCAGTTCAACTGAAACATGTCCACAGCTCTGTTAACATGCAGGAAAACAAGCCCTTCTGTGAATCGGTTGTTATCCTGAAATCCACTTAATAAAGTAAACAGTGCATTTTAATCCTCCATGTGATGTAATATTAGTTCGTGTCAACATGTTTTATGTGCAAAAACACAGACTAGGAAGTCTCTTATCATTGTGTGTTAATTCATTTCACTCAACCAGGGTTTATCTTCCTGACAGTAGCGTGATCTATCTCTGGCTCATCCTGCTGAAAGTTAGTGGGCTCACATTTGGACAGCCGGTCTTATTCCAAATCAGAAGCACTTTAAAAAAACATGGGCTCATCAAAGCAGCTGACTGGGGATCATAAACTGGAAAACGATATTTAAACACTACCTACAGTTTTCAGGGTCTGAAATGTCATTAAGAAAGGGAAGTTATGTAGAGCTGTAGAAGACAAGACAAGATTTGGAAGACCCAAGGACTAGTCTGCTCCTAGACTGCTCAGGTCTGCAAAGCAAAGCCCCCACCTAACCTCAGGGACCTGGAGAAAGATTTAGCTGGCACCATAGTAGTGAAGAACTGGTCCACTGCTGAACAATGTCTACATGGAGGAGTCATTAGAAGGAAACCTTGACTAAAGTCATGTGAAATAAACTAGACAAATCAGTAGCATTTTGGAATCAACATTTCATAAATGTGTTTAGATAAAAATCTATATTTTTTCAAGAACCTAAACAGTTAAGCAGAGTGTGGATCTATTACGCGTCATCAAGCACTAGCACAGAAAATATCTGGTTAAAAGGAGGGAATGACTATCACCGTCTCAAGATTATTTTTATTGACTTAGTATTATTGAGAATCTGTGGACCAGTGTACACACCTCATTTTGTGTTATATAACTAAGGTATCCCAGGTGGTTGTCATGGCATTGCACGTGGTTGCTAAGGTATTGCTAGGTGTTGCTATGGTATTCCAGGTAGTTGCTAAACGGTTGATAAGCGGCTACTAAGATAACTCAGGTGGTTGCTATAGTGTTGCTAGGTGGGTGATTGCTAACGTGTTGCTAGATGGTTTGTAATATCAGGTGATTGTGTTGACAGGCAGCTGCCATTGGCATTCCAGGTGCTTGTCAAACCAATGCTATGGTGGTTGTTGAGCAGTGGTTGCCATGGGATTGAATGTGGTTGCTAAGGTGTTGCTAGGCAGTTGCTATGGCATCCCAAGTGGTTGCTAAAAGGTTTTTAGGTGGTTGCTTTGGTATCCGAGGTGGTTGCTAAAGTGTTGCTAGGGGGTTCCTATAGTATACCAGATGGTTGCTATGGTATTCTAGTTCGTTGCTGGGCTGAAGCTAGGTGGTTGCTGTGGTATCTCAGGTATTGCTAGGCAATTGCTGTGACATACTATGTGGTTGCCAAGGTCTTGCCAGGCAGTGGCTATGGTATCCCAGGTGGTTGTTTAGGTGTTACTAGTCAGTTGTTATGGTATCCCAGGTGGTTGCTATGGTGCTGCTGGATGGTTGCTTTCAAGTGAGGATTGTTTACTGAGTGGTTGTTGGGGTTGCTAAGTGTCAGGTGTGGCCTAAAAGAAATAGGAGTCTGGGCAGAACGAGGGATGAATAAGTGACATAGAGGAGTGCATTAGAGTTTAAGAACCTGCCTTCAGTGAGTACATAAAGAGAATTTCTTTTCACAGAGAATATCAACGGAACCTTTAAACTGACTCTGAGGTGCACAAGCTTCCAACGACTGTATGTCTTCAACTGTCCTTTTGACTCCTTCACTCCCACCCGTTATACAAACACACTTATCAAAATCCCCAATCACCAAGCAAATAAACATCGATCATCCTTGTGGATTGGAGTCCAGGAGTTCAAACACTTTTCATGCTTTGCAGCGATTGTTGTTGGTTCCTCACATACACTTACATGTTCAGCGCTGAAATCCTTATGTGGCTCCACAGACTAGGGAGAGATGGAGGTGTTTTCCTGTTGTCTGTTTGTTTTTAATATGACTGACTTACTCTCCCACGAACAGAATGGCAAAACTAACCTCCCTCAACTAAACACACACCCTCAATTCTTTACACACTGCCCTTGTTTTGACAAAGGCCTATAAATCAGAGCCAGTGGAAGGGCAGTGTGCAGGGATACTTATGTTTTGTTGTGCCAACAGGGTGCTATTCACACAAGAGTGATATCTTGTTATGAAGTTGGCCTTCACAATTAGTCATGTATGATATTAATTAAAACCATCATTCTAAATACGACACATCCAGCATTCCTGGAGATCAACAGTACTATTAAAAATCATTGCTGTTTGCTCTGTATGTACAGTTGGATATCTGTAGGTGTTCTGTAATGACACTGTGGGAGTTTGGTGCAGTCGGCTAGTTGGAGAAAGATAAGGGATGTGTAAATGAATTATCTAGTCAAATATACACTCATTATAAAAAGACTTGTTGTACCCAGAAGGAAGTGTCGGATTGAAATGGAGGGAAGATGAAGGTCACCAGGAACAATAAAATGATGATAAATGTAGACATGGATATGTGATATGGACATTTACTGAACTAGACATGCAGAAGTAGTGTCTCTCAGTATGGCATCAGGCCACCATGTTTGCTAACACACCGTCCCAGACATCTCGGCATGAAGTGGTAGAGGTTCTTAATGGTGTCCTGTGATAGTACATCTCATGCATCTTGAATATCGTCGCTGTCCAACGAAAACATGTATCTCCATTTTTGTCCATTTTGACTTTTATGCATCATTTCAACACATCAGCAGCCATTTAAACACTGTGAGATTTGCATGATGAACGGACCAACTGAAATGGCCCAGAAGTGCTCGGAAGGATGTCTGGTTCCATTGACCTACATTAAAATCGAATGAGGTTTTTGGCTTCTCCTGTAAAGTCGCCATTTTGGAGATACTTGTTTTTCTTTGGACAGCAACGATATTCTCACACAGTCTCTGTAGATGTTGCAGAATACTGGAGGTGGAGTAACACCAGCCTTCTGGAGGTGTAACACATGACAGCAAACCGTTCATCTTGCCACTGATCACGATGCCTCCACACATGACAGTTGGCACAACACCACTGCAGTCTTTGGTGACGTTGACGTGGTGTTGCTATCTAACTGAATGACTCATGGAGGGCATCACTGCTCACTGAATGTCCACAGTCATGGCTGTTTGTGCAACTATTTTTGTGATGGTGAGTGTATAATCTGGTGGAACCGTGTCTACATACAGTATGAACATATTCAGTGATATAAAAAGTAAGGAGTTAGTTATTTAACAGATACATTATCAGCCAGGCCACATGGTAGGTCATTTGATTGGTACAAGCTGATCATACATCTACTGTCCAGTAGCAACACGTTGCACTTCCTCCTCCTCCTCAGCAGTGCGTTGTACAGTGTGAGTTACTGGCTTCCATAGCTGAAATAGCACTGCTGTGTCGGTTTATTTTACACTGATATGAATTTAATTTTAACAGGAATTAATAAATGCCAGGAGAGAAAAAGCAGCTAATCTCAGGGTCTTAAAAAAACTTGCTATGAGTACTTCAAAGACACTTTATAGAAAATGTAAAACGTAAAAATCCAATTAAAAAGGACTGTAAAAATTAAAAAGTGTAAAAAGAGATAAAAAGTGTTCAGTACTTTTGAGCTTGCTTCCCAAAGGGAGACAAGCACTAGATTTGAGCTTGTGTTTACAATTAACAACGTCTGTCGGATGATCAAACGACTGAGTGAAAGGGCAGACAGCCAAGCTCGTATTCTAAACCATCTGATAGACTGATGAGTGTCGTAACTGTGTAGACAGTACTGAGACGCTGATACGCGGGAGAAGCTTTGATCACTGCACTGAACAGCTCTGCAAAGATAATGAGTGAGAGCCGGTAGGGGTCTGTGGCATGCATGGAGACTGAAATGGAATCTGAGTCAAACTTATGTTTGGATAATGATCAAGAATGTTTGACTGGACAAGAGGAGATTGAGATCCAACTGTGTACATTCTGAAATAAACATTCTGAATGACAATTATAATAATCATGAATGGAAATTGACTTTAGCAATAAAAGAACAATAAAGAATAAGCTACAATAAAGTGTAAATGAATTCTACTGTGTAAATAAATCCTGAGGTCACATTTGCCTCAGATTCAAATTAAATTGTGGTGCAAAGTCATCTGGCCATGATGAGATGATGAAATTGTATCATGCACTGAGCTGTTGTTTTTTAAACTTTCGTAATCAAACTGAGTCATTATGAGGTCTGAGATTTACCGCATTAGAGTGCATTGATTCTTTAGAGTCACCAGCAGGTCCAGGCTTGACTTCCCTCCTCCTATAACTTAAAGGGATCATGTCATGGAAAAATTTCCACAGTTTTATCCTGTAAACAAAGTTTTTACATAGTTCATTCCTCAGTCTATACAATTTTTTGTGATGCCATGAACAGAAATGCATTTACATATTTCCAGACCTTGTCCCAATGTTTGTTCTATCACTGATGAAGGGTGACTGAAAAGGGCATATGTGTTCAAGGTGTTGGAGGGTTGAGAGCAGAACTGGAACACACTGTGCCTTGCACCCCCGCAACTGTTTATATGACTGCTTAAACACGATTTGCTGTGTTTAACCACCATACTAAGTTCATTTTCCCACTTTCCTCTGCATAACTGTGGAGTCGCTTGTTTCAGCTCCATGATTTTGATTATTCACCTAAAAATCTATCTATCTATCTATCTATCTATCTATCTATCTATCTATCTATCTATCTATCTATCTATCTATCTATCTATCTATCATGAAGACATGAAGGGTCTGGGAGAAATACACAAACAATGGAGAGAGAGATCCAATGACTTGTCTGACATGCAAAGAGTGACCTAGAAATCACGATTGCAGACATTCAGAAATAATGCCCTCCTTGAGCCATCTAGTTAGTGCCAGCACCATTGGCAGACAGCTGCCAAGGCTACATGCACACAGACCATTACCACAACTGCCATGAACACCACGTCACTGTCACCGAAGACTGCAATGGTGTCAGGCCAGACTGTCATGGATTCTCCTCACGTGTAGAAGGCCTGGTGTCACTCCACATCCATCCCTACAGCCAAATCTGCAGGAATTGATTTATGTGAGGAATCACACAGGATGACTGTGGCTAATGAATAATTGCATTTATAAAAGTGTGGTTGGATGCAGACTTAGGAGAGGGACTTATGAAGTGCTCAGGAGTGCAAAGGAGTGGTGTGACACTAAGTACTGGGACAGGACCCCACTTATGCAGCCTATGGCAGTTTAGCCCAGCCCACACACATTAAAACAGTAAGGAGTGTTTGAGTTCAGACTGCTGTTTGAATGAGGCATGGCACAGAGCAGCCAAAGAACCAATAAGCTCATTTATGTGTACCAAAGTCTTAAAGACCCAGTAAACACACACACACACACACACACACACACACACACACACACACACACATAAAAGATACAATTATAAATAAAGTGCAAGAAATTTAGGACATCAGCCATTTAAGAATAACAGCCAGTTTGCATTTGTTCCCTGTAGTTGCTAAATAATAGGCCTTAGAACATGATAAAGCTGGGAATTGAGGGGCCAAACAAATGAAACAATACGCCTGCCAAGGTCATTCTGACAGAAGAGAAAGTGGGAAAGTCTGGAACAGAGCTGCTATTGTCACTAAAGCTAATTTCAGAAATGTTCTTCGCTGTTATAAAGAGTTTTATTGGTTCCTGATATTTCATGGACCTCATAGGTCACTGAACACAAGTGTGAGACACTAACAAACAGATTGCTGTGCACTGTGTGCTTTCAAACCACAAGCATAGTCTTCGAAATGTAAGAGCTGTAAAAGTGTGGTTCTGGATTTTTTTGGAATGAGACTGAACCACAGCTCCAAATAATACACCACTTGACGTAAGAACTCTGCTGGCTCAGTTCATCGAATGCATTATAAATCAATTCATTGTTTCAAGAAATGTGCCTGTGAGTGAACCTGAGAGAATCATTCCGAAAGCAGTGGTGAAATACATTCATACTGCCCTTTAAGAGCTTGAAGGCACATCATTCCAGAATCATTTTAATATCAACCGGCAGGACTGAACATTTGGAAATAATGTACCAAATTATAGATCAATCAATCAATCCATCCATCCATCCATCCATCCATCCATCCATCCATCAATCAAAATGTATTTATATAGCACTTTCTACAACTAATGTTGTCTCAAAGCAGCTTTATAGAAAATCATTAATGGAAAGGATTAAAGGGATTAAAAATTGTAAAGAAATAATATATATATGTATATGTATAGAGAAGTAATTGCATTTTCAGAATTGTGATTGGATGCAGACTTAGGAGAGGGACTCATAAAGTGCTCATAGGGGGAGCTCAGAGGGAAAAACCTTGAGAGGAACCCAGGCTCAAGGGAGGACCCATCCTCCTCTGGTTGACACCGGATAAGGAGAGAATGGCAGAACTAATAAGCTGCTATGACAAGATACAACAAAGAAGCTCAGTGCTTAAACGTCTTTCAGAGATATTCTGAGGTCAAGTTAAAACCAGCTCATAGAGTTCATGATCAGAGCCAGATGCTGGTGGCTCCCCTGTGGTGATTCCACTCATGCAGGTAACCAGATTATATGTTGGGGGAAACAGAATCACCATATAACAGATGTGCTCTGAGTTACTAACATGACCACACTATTAGTAAATAGCTGATGTGTAAACAAACGCAGGTGCTTTCCTTACTTAGTTGAAAAGTAATGACATGACGATTAGAAATGTTACTTGTTTCTGTGGCAGCTATGATTTTAGTAATCACTCTACAGAACATTAGAATAAATACCAGTAAACGGAATAAGACTTCTTTACATTTTTTCAGTTACATCTGTCATGCCTGCTGGTTTTCCTCCCACCTCTGATCTCCTGGACTCCACTTCCCATAACCCACCACCTAATGCCACATGTCCACCCTTGCCCAATCACACCCCGTTGTCTCGCTCTAGGTCTCCTGAATACTGATTATGCACCTGTCGTTTATTAGTCTGTCCGTTTATATACTTCTCTCTCACACTGACACATTGCGAAGTCTTGCCACCCTGTTGCGTACTGAGCGGTCTCTCTGTGTTTATCTTGTTACTCTGGCTTCTGACTCTATTTTGATTCTCTGGTTTACCCTTCTTGTTTATCCCATTTGATACCTCTGACTGGTCTGATTGTGTGCTTGGTTTTACCTGTTTATTGACTACGATTCAGTTTTGCCCTTGATTGTATTTCTTGGTGTTGCTGTGTTTCAGTACAACCTATTTGATAAACTGTGCCATCGTCACAACATCTGGTAGCAAACTCTTCAAACTGGCTCAGATGATATGTGTGTTCATTTATATTTGTTTGTATTTATTCAGAGATTTCACTAGTAAAAACAAACTTATTGGCAAGATAAATGGATTTGAATTATGTGCTTAGGCATCGTCACGACTTTTACATAGTACTGCATGTGAGACATTTGGGCCCTACAATTTTTCATAGAACTCACTTAGTATATACCTCACATGCATTCATATATCATCACTAAATAAACAAGCACCACCATTGTTTTTATATTGTTGTACATCAACTGAACACTGTCCTTTAGATTGAACACTGTCCTTTACATTGAACACTGTCCTTTACATATCTATTTCCAATAGAAATGATCCACAATCTTTTTAACGTAAGGTTTTGCTTCTCCTGTACAGTTACCATTCAGGAGACACTTGTTTTACCGGCTATAGAACATAACTGTTCTACATGTGGACACATATACACACACAGCAATGTGAAAAGGCTTTATGTATAAAAAAATAAGGTATTAGCTATTAGCTATTTAATAAGCTATTTAATAAATAAGTGTTCATTTCCTTAGACAAGCAGTAAAGTTACTATTTTATGTATGTATGTATTTGAACCCTTTTTCAAACCTCTCCTGGTGGAAGCCCAGCTTTAGTTGTTTCTGATTAGCCCAGACCTGGTTTGACTGCTTAGGACTTTATTAGGTTAAATGAGGCATGCTACTGCAGGAATTTAATAAAACCACGTGGTGGCTTTTGGAGCTCATGAGAAATGTGGAATTTCTTCCTAAGCTTCAAACTAGATCAGCAGATCTCAACAAGCCTAATGAAAACAAAAAACAAATGACTTTTTATTATGTTTATTTGCATTCATTTCCAAAGATAGATGGAGATTTTAGCAGCAAAAACAAGATTTCTGCCAAAATAAATGGCTTCAGAAGAAGCACTTGGGTGCTCAGGACAGTACAGTATGTATGAGCGCATGTTCTGACATTGTACAAAGTCATGTGTGTGTTCTCTCTGACTCCTCTGCCTCCCTCTCTTCTGCTGTTCTCCAGTTTAACGCTACTGCTGGCCAGCTTTAGCCTGTTTTGCCTCTTGGCCTGCAGCCACTCCCTCTCATCTTCCCCTGGAACCACTTGGATCAGCTGTGGAAACAGAGAAAGTAAAACTGGTGTGGTGGAGGCCAATATATACTATAGTGTTGCACATTATGTCTTTCCCTCTCACTCACTCCGGGGCCTCTATCCTGAGAGCCTGACCTCATTCTCCTGCACCAAAGACATGTGGCTCATCAGTCGGAAGGTAAAGATTTGAGCCACGTCTACTTCCTCTCTCCTAATTAAGCTGTTTCAGCTGCCTTTGATTGTAAACAGCCTTACAGAGAACCACCTCATAACAGTCACATGACTTTCCTTTCATGTCTGCCTGCTATAGGTCTACCTCAATAGGTTTTGATATTCTCAAGGCTTTAGTACAGCCCTGATGCATGTAAAGTGGATTAGATGTTCAAACCAACCTGCTTGAAACAGCACTTCTTGACATCAGCGTTCCTGGACCATACAGAGGTAAGAGGATTATTCTGCTTCAGAGCCATTTCCCCTAGTTACATCTTGACAGATGTTTGACCTCTGGGTTAAAGAAAGTCTGGATGAGTTTTAACTCAACATCTGGGCAATTACTTTTACCTTGCTAGGGAGCACTGACGCCCCCACACTGCCAATTCCCACCACCAGTGACACACGCTTCGCCAAGTGGCCAGTTGACCTGCCTGGAAAAGCTATCAGAGCACAGAGCACAGCTACAGGACCCGTCTCTTCATGTTAACTCAGTGGCTCGGTGACATCAATACTGGGAATGGCATTTATGAGCTTACTAAATTAAACTTTAAAAATGGCTTCTTGAGGTTTTGGCCAAATTTGGGGTAAAGTACAGGCCTGTGATTAAGCAGTGTAATCGCACTGTTAAGGAAAGTGAATAAAGCCCCATGGCACGATTGGTCACTCCTTGGAACTGTGGTATTGGATGACCTGGGACTGAGGTTGAGGACATGTCCCTCAGAATAGGCAGTCCCAGATTCTACTGGGGAAAAAAGAAAAAAGGTTTTGGAGTAGTTGCAACCAAATAAGCATTTAAAAACATCTTCCTTTTCCTGGAGAGCTCGTCAAAGGGGCAGTCGACCTGTCTGAAACCAAAAAACAGGTGAATGAAAAAATAAAAAGGAGTTTAAGACATCCTCATGCATGCCATTTATAATGCTGCATATCTATTTGCAAAGATTTAAAAGAGAATAAAAGCTGATGTATAATAAAAGAAAGACATATTTTACCTTTTATCTTTCTGCATATAATAATACTAATAATAAATCAAAATGTGCAGAAGTGTGTTATCAGTAAAGGATGTTTAAAACCAACAAAACATGTCAGGGTGCGCAAACATTTGCATACGATGGCATATCACGAAAAAAGACAATTCTTAAAAGTGGCCTATAATGCATTTTTCCCACAAAACCCTTCAATATGCACAAGCAGGACTTCAAGAAACAGGCTGAAGAATGATTTCTGTGTTTATTCCATAAACCAGCAGACATAGCTGATTATCGGCCATGCTGAGCTCACAGCTGAACCCTACAGCCTGCATTCTTCACTGTTTTGCAATTTCTATCTCCAAAAGACAACAGTCCAAAAGAAATGCCTGCAATCCAGTTATTTTACCATTTAGTCGTGGCCAGATCCCTCCTGCTAGCTGGGTTTCCCCCTGTCAGATGACATTATCGTTCTTTTATATATGTTTTGTGGATTTGGATGAATCTGATGGTTGCGAAGGGTATTTAAATAGAGCTGTGGGAAAGCTCATGGTCAGAACTCGGTGAGGGATGTGTCCTTTGAGAATGTGAGTGAATTATCTACTACTGTCATCACATCTTCATCAGTATGATGCTGATTTTGCATTTGAGACCTGCACATCGAGAACATTTTTTGAGCCTCCTCTGTGTGTGACGTTATTAGGTCTAGCATCGACATGTGATGGACAGCCAGTCACGGTGAACCAGCAGGTAGTTCGGCTATGGTTGTTGTTGACATATTATCTAAGTATGACTGAAAGCCTCCCTGAGCTCTTTGCTCAATGAAGAAGAAGCCATAGAAGAACCACTTTTGGTTCCCTAAAGACCTTTTTTTAGTGGAGGGTTCTTTAGAGAACAGTTTTTGCAAATGGGATATGTGAATGTGAAAAACCTTGTCTGTAAAGCTTATAGAACCTCCATATAATGTAAAGGTTCTAAGATAAATCTAACTTTACTGGGAGAAAAAGCCTTTACTATGCATAATGTTTTTTTAAGACACTGAAAGTTCCTTATACTCACAAACATTAAAACGTGGAGAGATCTTGGATGTTCAGAGAACCCTTTGTGGCAACTTTTTATAGAAAAAATTGAAATGATAAGATGTCAAGTGGGATTTGAGTCGATCTACACCAACATGTCTGATGAAAAGGCATGGCTGGATTTTCAGCAACAAACAAAAGCATCAGATTTCAGTTAATATATGCAGCACAGTACCAAAAATGAATCTGCAAATGTTTTCCTAGGACTGAAAGAATGCAAACAGCGGCCTCACTCGTTGCCCTCTGGCTGTCTCCGTTTTCTTTTTTCTGCATTTCTGACGCTGTGCTCAGAGTGCTGTTATCTTCTACAGGCGGAGATGTTTTCATAGCTTCAGCTTTCAGAGAGGCCACAACATGTTTGTCCAAGCTCTGTGTCTCCAAAGCTGTAATTTTGGTTTCAAGATAATCATAGAGTACACTCTCAAAGACGCATAACTTTCATGAAAAAAGGTTTCCACTTCGCTTCCTAACCAATGAGCAAAACAGTTCTTTGTTGAGTAGAGCTGCACTAAAAGATACCAAAGTTACTGAAGTTCCTTTTAGGATCTATTTATAGAACTTAATGTAACGATGACCTCAAATTATGTTCAAAATATGAGAGAAAAAGCACTACAGACCAGGAAAGAAACAGCAATGCTGAAATCTGCTCGGAAATAATAAATCAAAGATGGTATGTCAAAGACGTCTGCTGCTAAAAGCTTTCAGTAAGACACATGAAATCCATTATCATAACATAAAAACACCCCTCAAGTTCATAACAGTATTTTTATTTAAGTCCCTCCATACTCTTTCATCTAAAGCCTATGCAACCACATCATGAACTTACATGGGGAAACTTTGCACAACTATACACTTTAAAAACAGTTTGTTTGTTGGTTATACATTTTGAATGTAACTACTTACTGGATGGCTGAGCTGAAATATAAACATGTTTACATCAACTGGTTTCATTTTAATACATGGCTTTTGGCTTCCAGTGCTTGTTAGCAGTATATTAGCTTAGCAGCTCCAGGTCAGAAATAAAGAAAGACATTTTCAGCACTGAAATAATAGACAATGATCAATAATAGACAATTACAACTATATTGTTTACTTTACCTTCTACATGAGTCCTTTTTTCATTGATTCTTAGTGATAGGTGAATACTGTTTGAGCTTAACACATTACAAAGTCACGGTATTTCATACTTTACTGTACAAACTTTACTGTCTGTTTACATAGAAATAAATATGCACTCCCAGTTTGATGCCTGCAACACATTTCAAAATGTGTATCCACTTTGTTACATCTCTGTCCCTTTCACTAACACTTAATACTTGGTTAATGACACAAACTGGTCTCATTATGAAAACAGAATTCTGACAATTCTTCCACTCTTCAACTTTCTAGCCTTGCTTTCATTGTCACATTTTGCACTTCAGAATATGCCACAGGTTTTCAGTCATGTTCTGGACTGCAGGCTGACCAGTCTAGCAAACGTAAATGTTGTGAAATAAGTCTCAATGTCCCTGAAACAGATGTGTCTAGAAGGCAGCTTATGCTGTTTTGAAATGTGCACAGATCTTTCGGCAGATTTGGGGACTTAGGAGTTAGGAATCTTACTCTGATAACTAGGACATATCCAAGGAGGTGCACCCAGTGCATGAAGCTTGATTACCTCAAATATGCAAAGTGTGACAGTCAGCCATCATCAACAAAGCACTGACCAGAGCACTCACCAAGTACTCTAACCTGATTTATGAAGGGTTATGTTTAAATCTGTCATTTAGAGTAGAGTAGATCAGGTTAATATGTGTGTGTGTGTGTGCGTGTGCATGTGTGTGTGTGTATGCGTGTGTGTGTGTGCGTGCGTGTGCGTGTGTGTGCATGTGCGTGTGTGTGTGTGTGTGTGCGTGCGTGTGTGCGTGCGTGTGCAAACTACTATGTGAACAACTTAAGTTTAAACATATGGGCACATGCGTGTACAGGCTAGATTCATCTGGGGTCCAATCCAGTGCTGTGTGGAATATGTTTGTCCTAAACTTAGGTCAGCCTGTCACACATCCAAAGACTGTTCCCTCTCAGTGGTAGCTTTTACCAGAGATCCTCCCACAGGGGGAAACAGTGATCCCTGGTCTGGAAATGTATATTATGTGGTACGAGCAGGGGGACCAGAGGCTCCAAGTGAGTGAATGGATGTAAACGAAAAAAATACCTGACTATTATGGATAGAGATCACCATATAACTGGCTGTAGTCTGGAGCCATCGGTATTTCAATGAATTATAATAACAGTAATACAGTTATATGACACAGTAATATGATAAAAACATTAATACTCTACAAAAGTCACCGAAAGTTAATGAGTCGTTCATGACCTGTTTGCCGTTTAAAAGAATGGACATAACATTTGGAAGAACTACACTGATGTCAAGGTCTGATATGTTGGGGAAATTATGAGGTGTGATTTGATTGACCAAGCAAGGCATTATGCTTTTCCACAATTCCAAACAATGGAAGATTGACATCTCCTCTTATTTAGAATCTCTGTTTATACTTTGCAGATTCATGAATGACCTGAAGCGAGGGCAGCTTAACTATGAGCCAAAGTCTTAACATTAATCTCCTGAAAAATAAATGAGGTATTTACATAGTATGTTCACATATTTTCTTTATCACAACTTGTGCATAAAATATATAAACTCCTTTTTGTCTTATGGTTTGTCCTCAGCAGTAATGATGTTAAAAAATGTTATGTGTTTGAATATACGGTGCGTAAAGAAGAACATTGTTGATTTCCTTTTTTCTTGCCTCATTAATAAAGTCCCTTGGTCTGACCTGGTCACCTCCATGTGAAAGTTCTGCCCGCAGCTCTGGCTGGTAGCTATCTGTGGCCCTCATGTGGCCTGTAGACAACATACCTTATTTTAATGATAAATTTAAAAGGTATACAAAACACACATCCACTGTGCATCACTCCATTTCAGATGAACAACCAAATCGGCTGCATTTCTGGACATTGTTGACATGTGACTTTTCCCTTTTCAGTCTTAACACTACTGTACTACTTCCGGCGCCGACGCGAGTGGCTGCCTGCTCCAGTAGCTCCGTCCGTCTTGAATTTCCCTCTGGGATCAATAAAGTATTTATCTATCTATCTATCTATCTATCTATCTATCTATCTATCTATCTATCTATCTAACACACATTTTTGGATGCAGCAGCAAATTATACTAATTGACAAGGTATTTGTCGAAGTATTCCTGAGCCCAGATAGTGATATACATGACAGCCTGATGTTTTCAAACAGCTGGATTATTCACTGATGGAATATTCACAATTTTTGGCAAACTTGTGAGCCCTGTTGGAAAATATTGCAAGCATCAATTTCCAAATGACTGTATGTTAACAAACACAATTACACTGATGAGAGGAGGAAATAAATGTCTTGTCTTTGTGCTGTTTTCGTTTAAATTCAGGCCAGAGGAGATTAACAAATCACTTTCTGTTTGTGTTTGCATTTAACTTTGACTTCCCCCAAAGTGGTTCACCAAAGACAGCTCCAAACCTTCCAGTAAAGTGTTTTTTGGTGATTAGGAAGCTAATAGACCTAACAGGTACCTGCTCCCCTGCCTGGTTCTATCATAAAACTACATTTCAACCAGACTTCACTGGCTTCACTCCCAGCTCATCACAAATGAACATGTCAGATGAGCTCAGACGGATAAGACACTCCTCTGTGTGTGTGTGTGTGTGTGTGTGTGTGTGTGTGTGTGTGTGTGTGTGTGTGTGTGTGTGTGTGTGTGTGTGTGAAAATGCTGTATAGATTGTACAGATGTGCGATTAAAACAGGGTCTCTGTCCTGAGCGGAACTCCCCCACACAGGAATTCTGGCAGGAAGAAGCTGATTGGGATAGCTGTGGCTGGGAGGAGACCAAAGAGACAGAACAGATCCTCTGGAGCAGTGTTTCCTCAAAAAGTCCTCTGGGACCAGAATGTCCACAACTATGTTCTGTCCCAGATCCTGTCCCACCAATTACAGCGCCGCCCCCCACCCACACTTCCATATTAAACACATTATAAAACACAAATTTTGTTCATTACTAACTAAACATTGCTAAATGTTGTCCTCTCATGATTTTTCACTCTGATTTATTTATATAATTGCATGCAAATGTCTTGGCACCCCTAGACAAATGATGTGCTTTGTCTATGTGAAAATAATTTAACACATGATCTATAGAAATGCTACATGTTTGATTAAGTTACATAGCGGTATAAAGCCCTCACCCCCCACCCCCACCCCTCCAGCCTACAAGTGATACAGCTCCATTCAATAACTTTGTGATGACTTAGAGCGAAGTTTGTGATCCAACACCAATCATGCATCAGTACCTGACCTCACTAATGTTTGTTTCTAAATGCAATTGACTTCTCACAGCAGTGTTCCACAGTCTTCTGTAAAGTTTTCTCAGAGGTGTGGAGGATGTTACTGCAGCAAATGTGCATAAAAAAATTAATCCAGAGGAAACGCACTTTGGGATATATAGTGTATGCTGTATATGGGAAAAAGTAATGCAGTGAACGCAGTGGTATAAATGTGTATATACAATATATCAAACGTATTGGAAGGGCAAACTGTGGTAATATGTAGTGTGTTGTTCAAGTGAAATTCATATCACATATAAAAGAAAGTCAATTTAGTTTTCCTTTTTTGTCCCTGGGCCCACAATTCACTCCATAATCCATAGGTTCAGGCGTATTTAGCTGGAATAAAGCAAAAACTGTGGATGGTCCATAAAGATAGGACTGAGAAACTCTGCTCTGGACGACACAGGCCCTGTGGTTTGAGGCTGTCTTGTACAACTGTATACATTTCAAATGTCTTTTTATTTCAGTGCCTCTCCAAAGGGCTCTAGCCGCTGGCACTGTCAGACATGGGTAATTTCTTCCATCTACCCCTGCAGATGCAGTGGCCAGTACTCAGCAATTATTCCATACTGCAAGCGTACTGGGTCTCTACTGCTCATCTGTGAATGCTACACAAATATTTTCTAAATCCTTTACACACACAATGTCTGTGTGTGTAAAACACAATTTTAATATACAGTTTGTCATTAACTCTTGGAGAAATGTTCTTTTCCCTAAATCCTATGGTTTAATAAACACTAATGAAATCCAGGATAATGCATCAGCCTGACAGTTATTGGTATATCTTTTACACTAATTGAAAAGTTTATGGGGTTGATGCCACAGAAGTGGGTAGAACAGCCTAAGCCCATACTCAAGTTAAATTAGAAATAGTATTTTAACAATGTAATGGCACAAAAGCAGCATGTCAACCAACTACTTTAATTCTGAGTAACTTACAGAATTGTAGCACCCACCATCTATCATATGGGATTATTCGGATGTAATATAAAATGCTAAAGCTAAAAAACAAAAGTCAGACCTTTTTGGAGCTGAAACAAAAAAACAGAGATCTATAGTTCAGGTTTTAACTGGTGCAGCACCGTCCACAGTAAACACAACTAATAAAATCTGCCTGGTCTATATGACTTCAATAAACCTTCTATTATAGACAAACATTAAAGTTGAGGACAGAACTGACATAGCACTGCACATAGTAAAGCCACTGTTTAATGGAAAGAAGCAACTTGGATAGGCCAGTCCACTGTTGTATGTGCTGTGATAGATGAAAATGAGCGGAAGCATCCTACTGGATGACCCTCCAATGGAGGAAATGTAATGCGGTTGCTATATAGGTGCCCTCATAATGAAATCAAGTTGATGTTTCCTACTGTTGTCTCTAATGTGCTGTTGGATGGCCTTCCAAGTAAGCAAACATGGTGAAGTGCCCATGCAATGGAAAGAAAAACCTACCACAAACTCTACCCTACAGCACACCTTCTAGCACTAAGTGGGTAGTGTAGCAACACACAGGCCTTCTTCTGTGGGTTTAATTGAGAGGGAACCCCCATTTTATCTCAGTTAGCTAATGATGACCTGACTTTCATCACACAACTGCCAAAAGTTGTGCAACCCCTACTGAAGACCCCTAATGTTTAATCAAAAGTTGGCTGTTTGTGCTGAACCCCATACTGAGCAGGTGCTCTTTGAGTTCGCTCCCTAATGAGTCTGCCACAGGGCTAGTCTGTAGGTCTAGTCTGTTGTTTGCATAGCAGGCAGCTAGTATAATGGCTAATCCACCCACTTGCAATCCAAGCGGTTAGCCTACTGGAGCCTACTATTACACATCACATTTATCAGTAAAAGCCAGAACAAATGTACCGACTACCAGACACCACTAGAAACTTTTATTGGTTTCTGTTATGTTTATTTTTTAGTAGGGCTCTCTCTCTCTCTCTCTCTCTCTCTCTCTCTCTCTCTCTCTCTCTCTCTCTCTCCCTGCCTATAACTTCACTGTAATATTCACTGTGTTTCTCAGCTGGGTAACTGTAAGTGTGTCATTGCTGGGGTCTGTTATTATACAGCTTCAGAGAAAGAGAGAAATGCTCATAAATCTCTGGCTCTGTGAGGCGGACACTTCCACTTCTCATGGCACGCAATGTTTTATAAAGCTGCAGATGTTTTCTCTGTGTGGGCCTGCTTGTACCAAACCAGTGACATAATGTAGTAAAGCTTGGTCATCTACAACAATCAATAAGATGATATTTTCACTTAACTTACATGCGCTTCCTGAAAGACAGTTCTCATGTTTTAAACAGATGATACAAGTGAAAAGACATTTTGCTCTATTAAAATCTCCATCACACACTAAAACAGATTGATAATGCTGACTCATAACCTTTAGGTTCATTTCTTACGTCAAGCTGAAACCAAATAAGGGTTATTGTACCTTGTTAGTTGACTATGATTTATTATGTCATAACATTTAACGGTTTAAATTCACTGTTTGTGTAATCTCCCATTCCAGTGTAGTGACTTTTGCGACTATGTATATGTATTCTGAATTCTGATTACATCTCCATCCACATACGAGCCTGGAAAAATAATATTACAAGAAATTTCACATACCGTCTCGTATCATCACCACCTATCATTAAGAGAAAATGGTCAGATAGCTCAGAAACCCTCCCTAATCCGATGCTTTACTCAGGCATGCATCACAATATGGAATAAAAATGTATATAATCTTTATTGTTAAAAGGAATGTAGTTTTGTTTTATCTTTAAAGATGTCTATTAATAAATCCGATCTCCTCTGAAAAGTGCATGAAATGATTGTCCTCAGGTTTGTCAAACGAAATGTGTTTTCTTGTATGCAAGCATATGCCAGTGGTCAAGTACTGCGCATAAAGATTTGTAATTTACTCTTGATAACTTGAGGAGAGGCGTAACTGATCGAGATCAGCATTGTGGGAACACCAGCAATGAAGAAGAAAAGAGAAGAGGTGTAGGTATTTGCCAGAATGTTGTCGTTCATGTACAGTGTATAAGATCATTGAGGAGAAGGCATTCGCTATTATCAGGCACTAATGGAGAACGGGTAAAATGGGGAACACATGAGAAAACAGTGTTCTAATTCAATTATATCAGACCTCTCAATTGTGTAGGGAGAGAAGGGACTTTTGTGAAGACTGTCAGGTTGTAAGATTTGGACAGGGTCTTTTTGAAAACTGTGGATCTTTTTTTGAATAATCCATAATTTAATACTGCCTGCTGTATACCAGATTTGATGAAGGACGTGCAACAGAAGTTTTATGTAATGATCTGTGATCACTATAGTAATGCATTATGGTTGAATGATTACAAGGATAAATGCTGACCCCTGGGGGACTCCTTGAGTAGCAGCCCAAACTTGACTGACTATAGTCATTAATCATTTAACCACAATCATTTATAGGCTGACCAAAACCTGAAAAGTGATGACAATTTGCAAATAAAATCAGGATTTATGAATTGCACTGACTGTTCCTAATCAGCTGTAGTAAAAAAAAACGTAACTGACTAAGTGCAATTCTATAACTATATAATACTTGCTTTTTGTTTATTTAGATAACATCTGTGTGCATTTATTAGCTATTTCTAAACTATATGCAGGATTGTTATATATTTGTTAGGGGATTTAATCCAGTAAATCAGAGGTCCTTACATAAGCGTGCTAGAAAAAAACATCTTCACCCCGTTGGTCACCAGCAAAACCAGCATATGTTGTGTTTAAGAAGCCATGTGTGTATTTCACACAGCAGTTTTTCTCTATTAGTCATATAACTTAGGCTCAAAGATGAGGACTTCCAATGGGAATGTCCCTCAGCTCTTTTCCTGTTGAACAAGCCTAAGTTTGAACTTAAGTTATCTGGATTATCTGAGAAATCCTTCTTGCTGGAATACCCTCTCTGGTCACCAGCAAAATCATCATATGTTTTGAGTCCTGGTATCCTGGTCAACCAGCCCATCCAAGCACTGCTTATCAGTCAGAATTCTTCAAAAAAGAAGTTGGCTCCATATTTGCAGCTTCTTACTGGATTTTTACAGTCCACCCTAAGTGATACGGCAGATAGTGTAATGGTTATATTAGGAGAAAGTGGATCCTTTTTCAATCATCCTCACTACCTTACCTGACCAGGTAGGATCAACAAACACATCTTAGCAAATGATACATGGGATGCTTTCTAGAGGGGTGCTCAAGTCAGCTACAGTGTTTAAGAAATATGATTTTATTTTGAGATTGGCATGTTCATTTTTTAAATTCGTTAATTATACAATTTGTTCATCATGAGATTTTCACACAGTGTAAACAGCAGCTGCTGTGTTCAGATGATGCATATATCTACAGTAATGTAGATACACGTTTTTCTTGTACATGTGTAGAAAATGTAAAATCTAATTTAACTTTTACTTCAGTCGTTTTCCTAAGTTCTAGTATGTGTATCTGAGTACAGCACTTGTGTACTTCTGCCACCTCTGTATACCTGAGACTTCAGTGCTCACCTGCTAGAGGAAGCAGCAAAGAGCACCTTCGCTGGTCACCTGCAACACTAAACACTAATGTTGTGTTTTGATGCTGGTATGCATGAAACCAACATGACCAAGCTGGGGAGACCAACTAAGCCAGCACCACACCAGCGCAGACCAACTTAGATTACCAAGAAATTCACGCTTGCTGTGCTGTTTTTATCTGCAGGGTCCTGAGAGCCAAGCGCTGCATCTATGTTTATTGTGGAAATAATGAATTAGTGTCAGGGACAAACACAGTTTGTCCAGTTCCCATGTCTTTATTTGCCTTTCTGGCTGAATGATATCATCCCACCAGACACCAGACATCATTTGGAGGTTGTTGTTTGGGCTAAATCAGGTCGAGCTGTCATGGCCTTAGCCCAAATAAAGACGTTGGAATCTGGTTTGCACCAAACATATCCCAGTAAAAAAAAACTTGTCATCAAAAAAAACACGCCAGCGAGTGTTTAGATATGTTTAGCGAGTGTTTGCTGGGTGGTTTAAGTTCTGTCATACACAACGCACTAACACTACCACTAACATTAATGAGTTTATGTAAGCTCCAACAGGTCTGCAAATTAACTTATTAATTTATTCATTATTTGTAGTGTGTAATTTGGCCCTGGAAAGTTTCTGTTTTTTCTTATTGGTGATGAGTTTTAAAAGACCGACGTCTATCGTATGGTTCAGGATCTATCTAGATTACAGGCTGTTAATCTACCCAGAGGCCGGTTAGTCGACATGTTGTTAATGCTGTCTGGCGGCCTCTAGTGGACATTACGACCAAGTACGCCCTCCGCTAGAGCGGTTGTTATGGAGACAGCTGTATAGGCCCTTCACAACAGAGCGGCTGAGATTTAATCCCACGGTGTTTGTCCCCCACAGTTACACGTACAGCCCGTGATATATCATCTCTCTCACTGCACGGTAAGTAGAAACAACCTTTTCTGTTAGCAGTAACTTTTACAGCCACATCAGCAGCTCGGGGTGATGTGTATTTCACCATAGTCTCAAAATCTCTGAATACTTCAGTCCTGCTGTAAACGGAGTCATTTAGAGCGGTTTGTTGTGTAATATGGTTCATTGTAAGGAAATTTGCTAATCTCAGATTACTGTAGAGTGGTGGAGTCACAGTCTCTACAACACAAAAAGCTATTTTATTTAATATCCAGAAACACCAGTCAAACTATACGTGTATTCTGAGTTTCTGTAAGTAAAACTGCTGAGAAAAAACGTGGATATTCTGAAATAAACCGTTTCCTTTGGGGACTATTTTGTTCTCACAACACCCCACAGGTATCCCTCCTCCACAGACTGATTAAAATACATTTATACATTTTACCTTTATCATAAAACAATGTCTTGGACATCAGGCAATGCGCTTTCAGAGTGCTCAGAGAGATGGACGTCTGGTTCCCATCACTACCACTGTGACCCTCACTATGTTTATCTAAAATGTAGCATTTCACAACAAAACATTCAGAATGACTTTGTTTACATCTTAACCTTTTAATTATTTATTAATCCCCTTTAACATTCACTGAGATAGGCTATGCTAATTATCCCTCATCTTTACTAGTCAAACTATGGTTTCGAGGGCATGGACTACATAGAGCAAGAAAACAATAACCGGCAAAAATAGCAGGCCTGGTTTAAAGACCAGCTCCAGTGTGACTAATTGTCTCAATTTGATACTGCCAAAACAAGAAAGACCCTGCAGTCCTTCTGGTTGAGGCCTTCCTGCTGGTTTGTTTGTGGTGAAGACTAATTATATGTCTGCACAAGTGAGTGAATTTGTAGTACTATTTACAGTTCTAGATTAATTTGTTTGTTTCTTGATTTATCTCTCAACACAGACTGATTATGGAACAGAACATGTGTTTCTGATCAAATTTTGAGTTTTGCATGTTTAATTACTGTTTACTTACTACCGAATTTCAAAGTTTATGTTAGAGATAGCATCCCAACTGTCAGCCAACTGTGAATGACTGTTCCCCTTGTGCATGTGTTTCTGTTCTGTTTGTAGATAATGAGTGAACCAGAAGGGACCGGTGCTTCTCCAGCTGGAGATAAGGAGCAGAATGCCAGTGAGCCAGAGGTACCCATCTGTGCCTTAGCTCCAGAGGCCAATTTACAGGAGGAACGTTCAAGCCAGATCTCGGCCAATCCAGCCCTGCAGTGCCTGGAGGAGGTAAAAGCCCTCTTCTCTCATTACACTTACCCAATGAGCTTAACACCTTTCAAGAGTTACTCAGAAATGTGGACGGACATGGTGGCACTGTAGACACAATGATCAATGTTTCAATCTGAAATAAGAATGTATTTGTTGCTAAAGTAACCTGCGTTTTCATGCTCATGGTTATTAAACAAGCCTGTACAACACTGCATGCTCAGTGTCCCAAGTTTCTGTACAAGGCTAAGTCTAACAAGTGATGAAAGCAGTAGTGGTTTATATGTCATACATCTCATATGATCAAGGTTCAATTTGTAGTTTGTCATGCATTGAGCTGTAAGCTGAACAAAAGTTTTATTTAAGGTTTTATAAGCTTTTATTTATTTAGATTTTTTATTTATTTGTAAAATATTTATTAATAATCATAAAACCAGGTTAAAAGCACATATTAAACCAACATGTGAAAGGAGTGCTCCAGTTAGTTAGGTTAATGTGGAAGCTTAAACATATTTGGTATTAAAAACTGAAATGGTAAAATTCTGATACAGTAAAATATTGTGCAACGGTTGCACACACATACAAAAATAACTGCCACTATAATATAAAGCATATTTTTCGAACAGAGTATAGTTTTCTTTTTATATTATGAAGACAGATACAGAAGATTCAAAAATAAATACTGTACATTCTCCTTCGCCTTTAAACCATTCTTACTTCCCAAGGCTTTATGCTGTAATGAAATAATGTGACTTTAGATGGCAGTATGAGACAGATATGCTGAGCATGAAGAAGTTATAACATTAATGTTTACAGCTGGATTTATCTTGTTTTTATGCAAACCAGTTGTTTACTTCACATCAAGAATAGTTTGTTTCCCGTTTATCTTATGTTTTTTAAGTTCCGATGAATTCCCAGACATAAAGGGCTTGAATGTTTGGGAAACCAGTGTCAATTACTCAATTTCTGTCCCCTTGTTTGTTTAGGGTGCATAATTTTTTGGTCTGATCATCATTGTGACAGTTTTGAAGGCTTGCCTGTAGCTGGTAGGATAGTACTCGCTGGTCAGGTTGTGCCATGTGCTCCAGAAGATGCCGTCTCTCTTCCCTTTGTACTTTTTCTTGTAATATTTGCCGTTAAGGTTGGCTGACATGCAGGCGTCGAACCACCAGCCCGATCCATAGTAAGCACCGCAGTTCCCTGAAGGGTACATGTCGTTGTCCTTGTCCGGGGTGGTGAAAAACTTCTGGTCGTGGTTGAAATGCTTGCCGAAGTGCATGGCGTTCCCAGCCGTTCCGGAATAGCCACTCAAAGATAGGCGGTAGTTGAGGAACTCATTTGCCACATAGAACTGGTCGTACTTTGCATATTCACGCACGCCCTCGCAATCCTCAAGCTCGATGCGCAGCACCATGTCCTTGGCTTTGGTGAGCAGGTGGATCCGGTCATTACCAAGCCAGAACTCACCCTGCATGCTCCCAAAGCCATTCTTGTAGTCGGCCCAGGTGCGGTTGAAATTTACACTGCCATTCATTCGATGCTGTATGAGAGTCCAGCCTCCACCATATGACTCCATGTCACAAAACACGTCAAAGGTGCCATTCCTGGGATGCGGGGTCACCTTGTAAATTCCGTTCTTCCTGTGGGCCATGACGCTGTAGTCTGAACAGTCTCTGGGCGCAATCATATCTGAAATTAGACAAGTCAGAAATATCAGATTGGAAGTCGTTATCCTCTCCAGGTTCTTTAACCTAAGTGCTGCTTTTGTAAGGTACCTGCACCTGCCCAATGGCCCTATTATAAGTATATTTTGAACCAGTAAATTTTTTCTTTGGGGCCAAAAACGATGCTGGGGTAGATGTATCCCGTTAATATCTAGTTTTTTTTTAAGGTTTGGCTTGAACTGTGGCCAACCAAAGCTTAGTTTATTGTGGTAAGCCCTACTGAGACTATAGTGGATTACTTAATTATTAAATACACAAAAAAGCATTTCTTGGCTGGGTTTTGTGTGGGAATTTTAGGAGATTGTTTTACTTTATCTTATTTTGACAACAGGTCTTGACCTAATGCAGTATTTATTTTACATTTCTATTTATTAAAAAGGCACTTTCCTTTTACACAGCTTTTGCTTGGCTGGCAGCAGAGGTGACTATGCCAATGCATGTCTCAGATACTGTGGAAGAATCTTGGATCTTTTTAGCTGTATAGAGCTCATCTGTAACATCTGTGTTTTACAAAAAAATAAATGAATAAGTCATCCACCTTAGCTCAGCGGGGCTATTCAATTTCTTCAGGGATCAGGTGATTCCTAGCAAATTGTTACCATCTCTAGAGACCATCTCCATTTTGTAAGGATACATTTTGTTATGACTAGTTTGCGTTCCCCAGCTCACAGTCATAAGATTTCAATATAAATCTGCAGCGCAGATACCAGCAGCGTCTCTACTCATCTCTACTTCTCTGCATGTTCTCTATTACCTCCAAAGAAAGCATTCTAAAAATAATATATATTCTAAAATAATTTCAAAAACTAATTACAGCCTGAAAAAGGGAGTGTGCAAAAAGGATAAAACAAAACAACCAGACATTCTGTAATATAATATAAAATGATAAATTCTATAACTCTGCTCTCCTGACAATTTGGATTCCATTAATCTAACCTGTGATTAGCTGAATAGTATAATTGTACTCTTACGTTGTACAGAAGCCGTGGCAGCACACTCTGTTGAACAGGTGACATTGGGCACCTTACTATCCACTCTTTTCTGCAGAATGCTGATTTGCCCCTGCGCGTTCTTTAGGCTGGTAGACATGCGCTTCATCTTCTGTTGCATCTCCTGAATTACTTCATTGCCGGAGCTGCTGTTCCTGGGTGCTGTCGTGCCGCCGTCACCTCTGCCCTGTTTCTCCTTTGCTTCAGTTTTAATGCTGTCAGCTCTCAAACTCTGGTCAGCCTGCTGCCGGCATTCCAAGCAGGCACTCCTCAGCTGGCTCACGGTCTCCTTTAGGCTCTGAAGCTCCTTCATGGTCTTCTCCAACAACCGGAACTGCTTGGGCAGCTGGATGGTGAGAGGAGGCAGAGTGATCTGGTAGGGGCATTCATCTTCATCTCCGCACTGACCAGCAGGCTTTAGCTTCACCTGGGAACAGCTTCCAGATCCAGACAACACACCAGAGCCCCCACTGACCTCAGCCTCCAAGCCTTGTGGGGCAACTGCAAGCAGAGCGCACATGCATGCTAAGATCAGCTTCATGATCTTGAGTGTCCGCAGAGTGTGAGCTGAGTGAGGGTGAGCAGGCAGACTGTTTCTTGCTGCGTTTACAGTGTCATTAATATCAGAGCAGAGGCAGAGAGGGGATCAGTGGGTGGGGCATCCCTATTATGTAATTGTGCGTACCACAGCAGTGTAGAAAGCACGTCAAGTGAGCTAGTGATCCACTCTGCCTTTTCCTCAGAACACAGAAGTGTGACTCATAACTAACAAGAATGGCTCTCTTCAAAGGAATTTTCTGAGTAATAGAATAACTTATATTATTGTTTTCCCCAGTATGTGTCTCATGTGTGGGTTTGTATTGTAATGTTGTTGATTTCTAGTATCTGAGTTGAGTTAGAAGCAGAAAACAAGTGTGCCTCTCTGTTCACATTCTTAAGGAAACCATATCATACTGAATTGATTATAACTCTCCTTGCATGTTGTCAACACAGGGCCTCTCATTGCACACATGCACTGTTCATGTGTGCTGGTGCATGTTTCAGAAAACAGAGCAACCATGGGCTGGCTTTACACTTTTCTGAAAACTTATATGAAACTAAAGTTTCTAATTAAATTAGGAAGAGTTCCTATTAACTGCTCAGACAGCATCCCCATGCTTTATCGGTTCATCCAAGACGGCAACACTTAGTCCAGTGTATTTATGCAAGGGGAAAAAAAAATGTTGGAGATTATGCTGGTAATATCACAGTGATCCATGGTAAGGATCCCAACAGGAAATAATTAGCCTTGCTCTGTCTGGGTGGGTAGACACTCTCTTAGCACACCGGTAGCTAACATGGGCATCTGTTTGCTGATAAAGCAGCGCTGACTGTTAGCACTCTCCTCCAAGTGTGTTGAGGTGTCTATTCAAGTTGTTTCAACAGATGGTGCCTCATTTGTCTTGGAGGAAGCCTGTGCTAGCCTTTAGCCTTCAAACTTGGTAGCATTATGCGACAGTAGGAGACATAGTGGCAGGTGTGAATTGACCATGACTAACCTTGGGTGAGCTGATAGTAATATGTACTGTCGAAGGGCCTAAAATAGTTTTTAAAAACAGTGTGTGCAAATGTAGGTGCTGTCATCCTTGCATAGCATGTAACAAAGCAAAAATAGTGAATCCATTTTGTATAAAGCTGCATTAGGTAATTGCAGTGCCGGTTTAGTCATGCAAGATGTGTTTTAGAATTCCCCTTTTTATTCCCTTGTTAGTCTTGTATTTTATTTTAGTAACTGACATGTCGGTATTAAAAGTCTGCAAGAAGTATAGTCTGTTGCTTGCCTGCATAGCAAAGCCTTCTTTATTTTGAGTCATTGCTGGGGCATGCAATTCAAACATGATTTGATCCATCAGTGTCTTGCTTCGAAGCCTGCATTCCACATGTGAACCTCATGACTTGCTCTAAACCTCTCTTGCACTGAGTGTAAACTTTTCCTTCAGGCTTATCATGGTCCTGCTTCAGGAAATCACCTCAAAACAGAGTTATGGAATAGAATGTGATAACAGACAAGCTGTCAGACCAGATACATGACCAGCATTTTTTCCCATCCGGATACTTATTTTATTCATGCGCTTATCTCAATTATGTGGTTATGGGCCAAGTTGTGCACCCATTTCTGGAGAATATGAAGGATATATGAACACTGTGCAACAGGGTGCTGACAGGGAGTGGCAGTCACCAAACTGTGATGGTAGCTGGAAATGAGTAAATGAGCATTTGCTTTGGTTAACAATTACCTGACTCAGTTCTGATGTCATGCACACCATATCAGTGCAAAAACCCTTCCTCTTTCTTGCATCAGCTGATCCCTTTTTTATTCTATGGGGTTGCTTCATGTGTATGCCAGGCACATATGGACCCTGGACCTAGTTGACGCCACAGTGAGTGCTGCAAATACTCAAACTGTTGGTCAGCAGAGCTGTGGTTCTTTGATTTGTCTTTCATCAGCAGCCTATCTAAGCCACATACTGATGATAAAAAGTGGAGAAATTTTATGCTACATTGCTTCAAAACAAGTTGAGAGGTGGAGTTTGTATTTGTCTTTTGTAGTGGAAGCAAACACAGATGTTCTCCCTTTGTGCTAGCTATGATAACCCCCAGAGATTTTAAGGGTAAAACAGGGCTTTAGCTTCCAGATAAACCACATTCAAACGCAGGCCTGTTTGCCTGTGCTTTAGTTCAAGAGCATCCCCCTAAGGCTGCAAACACCTGGATGTTATCCAGAAACCTCTGAAATGAATCCAAATAAAACTGCATATATTTATCAGTCCGAGGCTGAGGTATTTTTAATGTCTTAACATTGTTTCTGTTTCTCGTTTAGCTCTTCTCAGTGGGGAAAATCAGTGGGGCTAAAGTAGCTAGACTGAAGGCCAGTTTCAATCTGCTGCATGGCACTCTGAGAAGGTAAGAATGTGACATTCTTGCCAGAAACGGCTCAGATATCATAAACTAGCTTGAGGGCTCATTAGCTAGCTTGTACATAACACAGCTAGTATACAGTAGATCAGCCAGAAGATTCAAAGCAGCTCAACTGTTTGGCAACTTTAGACCATATGGAGCAGCTCAGCCAGCACAAAGCAGTTTAGTTAGTCTGTAACCGGGTCATTACTCTTTTAGCTCTCAGGAGTCTGAGCTGAATCTTCTGCAGGAGGCAAAGTGTTTTCGTGCTGAACTGGAGCATCAGCAGCAGGAGCTGGAGAAAGCCGAGTTATTTCCAGAGGGCGAGGACACAGAGGTCAGCCGCATGAGGCAGCAGCTCCTTCAGTTCCACAACAAACTCCGCGAATCAGAGGACAGAGAGTATCAGATGCAGTACCAGCTTGAGTGGTAGGTGACCCGTTTAGGTGACAATTGAATTTTTTTAAATACAACCGATGAAGTAGCATCAAGGCGAACACGAAAGAAATAAAGTATCAGGATACGTAAGATTATATCATAACCCACAATACATACATGATACATCTTTTGGGGGGAGGCTTTCATTAGGAGGACATTGCAAGTTCGAAGCCTACCTTCATGACAAATGTGCATACACAATACACCTAATTGAACACAACTAATGATTTGGTCTGTTTTGAATTACCACAGTTGTAACTTTTCTGAGAGTTAGAGATGCACTGTTGTGAACTGATGTCAACGCTGGTACCAAGCTTCAAATGAAGTAAAATGAACACAGTTTTTAAATGTTTACTTCCTGAGACCAGTGTACCTGCCCAATGCTATCCGCCAGTACAGTTAACATTCAGATGCCATCATGTGTTCCTACTCCTCTCTCTGTGTAAAAAACTCGCTGCTCCACATGTTGGATCACTGATAAACATACTGATGCATTACTAAGGTTCAGGCTGGATCTGGAAGCCAAAAGAAACTGAAACTCTCAATCTACCTTCAAAACACATAATTAGACAACTTTCTTTTTTCTGTCCATGGTGGTGAAGTAATTAGCTAAAAGTTTCATTTCTCATCTGGTCACCGGCATCTTTCATTTATAAAGCAACAAAATCTTTACTCATCCAATCATAACCTCCATTTCAGCAACAGAAACAATTAGAATCCCATTTTCAGCTGAGTGTGATTTTTCACAGCAAGCTTGTGTTCAATAAGAGCAGGTCGAGCTTACTAATCTTACTAACATGAATTTATTAAATATCAGTTTGCGTATTTCTTACTGCTACTGCTAAACTGCCTTGGTTGATGCGGAGCTGTCAAACTGTTTTAGTTCGGTGTGTTTTATTGTGTGAATGCTCCACATGTATTAAGGCCCACACTGAGAAACTGAACAATTCAAGAGAGAATGAAGTTAAAGAGCATTTTTTTTCTCAGTGCACAGCAGAACTGACATGTCTGCTTTTTACTCATATTGCATCTGCACGAAAAATGAGCAGGTACCATTTGGGTTTGGCACATGGATCGGAGCAAATTATTGGCCCAGCATCAGTGATCTGACTTGTTATATCAAAGTCCTTAAGCAAACAGTACAGATCCATAGTTACTAGTTTTCTGTTACTATGCATAAGAAGCCCAGAGTCCTCAACCCTTCCAATTAGGCCATATATTGTATAATGCTATATCATGCTAAACATATTGTAAAATGTGTTATTATATATTAGTATATATAAAAGAAACATTTACTACAATTAATTACAAACAAATTTTATTTTTTTTACTCCAAAATATAATCTCTGTGTTGTCTTGGTCTTAGACATTCCTGGCCTTTCTCCTAACCTTGTCTTAACACTACTAGCAGATATCACTGATGTTCACAACATTAGTACGTAATGTATTCCTTCAAACAGACAACCTTTTACAAAGCTATTAATGTTATAATAATAATGTAGGTGGTTTAGGTGGTTAACGGAATCGTATACACCTGTGGCAGTAAGGCTGAATTAAACACTTGAGTTTAGTGAATAAGATACAGACAGCTTGTGAGAAGTGCCCGTATGCAAGAAAAACTAATGGAATGCCATATAGTGAAATGTGCTTGTACTGCCAGCTTCAAGCTCTTTGGAAGAGATTAAAAAAGGACATTAGTGAAACATGTTTATTTGTTTAGGGTTAGAGAGCCTTTTCTAAGGGTTATGGGACTCCAGTGACCCACAGTGAAAACCATAATATCCAGATGGACAAAACTTGAATTTTCTTGTGGTGAATTCATCCGAGAGTACATTAATATCTCCTTTGGAACATCTGAGGAAATACAGGCCTTGCTTTTTATTTTAGATAGGGGCGTTCATGATTCCACCATTAAAAAGAGACAAGGAAGAAATTGTATAAGAATAGAGTTTTTCTGAAGTGGGACTTGATTTGGGTCTCCGGGAAAACTAGCTAATAAGGAGTCCTGGGGCAACCTGGTATAAAGCTTAATCTCTTAGCTCCTGGGTTTGGTCATCAGGATAGATGCTTAGAGTGCTCTGTGAATAAACTTTCATTCCTACCGATGCTGTTCTCCAGCACTCCCCTAAGTGGCAAAGACAAAGATTTACAACAATTGCTCAGACACACAAAGCATTCCATTATTAGAATACACATCATATATCATTGAGATGCTAAAGAGAAAAAGACCCTAAAAAGCAGTTTGTGCTGAAAAGCCCTTCAATGGCTAGATTAAAACAATTCTACAAAGTAGAGTGAGCCAAAATTCCTTTACATCGATATACAAATATTCCCAGTAATAGGACGGGATTGATCACAGTTGCTGCTAATGGTGGGAAAACCTGTTATATGCCCAATTGTTTCCACATGAGTGATAAACCCAAACAAACTCATTTTTTTTAATACATGACATGAGCATTTAGGATCTGGAAGTGCTAAATATACACAAATAGAGGAAAGAAGAGATTATTGTTATGTAATGTATCCCTAATACAAGAAGAGGTTATTGTTTGTGGTGTATACTTAACACAAGAAGAAGTTATTGTTATGTAATATATCCCTAACACAAGAAGAGCCTATTGTTTGTGGTGTATCCCTAAAACAAGAAGAGGTTATTGTTATGTAATTTATTCTTAAAATAATATCATAATATTATATTGCTAACCTCTAGTGGATGGACATAAATAAAAAGCAGTAGGACTACTTTTCTAAGAGACAGCATGACCAAAGGCAAGCTCAACCCAGCATCTTTGCTGTAATTGCTAAAGGTTGCTGACGTCCAGTACTCCTGTTTCTTCCCTCCTCTTGTCCCAGCACAACACTTCTGTCCTTGTGTCCAAAAGGTCAATAACGCCTCCAAAATACAGCATTGAAACAAACTGTATGTGCCGTGCTACACCCAACTGAACAAAAGGCAGATGACAGATACTATTGTACTGCTACGCAACAAGCAATAAAGAAGAAAGCTGCTGCTTTATAACTTGTAAGTTATTTACAGGAAATGGGTACATGTAAGCGATTGGCTGTGGTGGGGAGACAATGTATATTTGTGGTTATACATAATTGAAATAACACCATAATTAAAATCAACTCACGTAACATTGTGGTAAACAAAACAGTAAAGTTTCATCTTATGATATTTATATATTAATATGATATACTATTCTTTGACTGCACTGTATTATTAATCCAGGATTATTTAGGATTCCTTTATGCCCCATAAAGGAATGGGCACATGATACGCAGATGCACATTCAACAGAAGCATGTAAAAATCTCCTTCTTCTTCAGCCAATTCTGCTTTAAGGTATTCACCCTACCCACTGTGCTGTCATTCAGAGCAGCTTTAACAGCCTTTCTCCTGCTGGTTGTGGAGCAGTAGCACTCTGCAAGTACTAAGGACCTTCTTGTTGGTGTGGAGGGACACTGATTTTAATATGTCAATTTTAAGGCTGAAATGTGATATTATATTGTGTTGACCCAAATGACCCAAATAGTATAGAGTAAATGAAGCTTCAGACAACCATTCATGACACTGTCGAGAATCTTGAATTGATTATGGCACACGAATAGTAAGCAGGAACGAAGCAGGTCCTGACACTTCTGAGAATTTGCATGAGTAGCTAAGGCATTTTGTCCTCAGTTTTTCCTCAGTTGGTTCCTCAATTCAACTGCTGTGAGGCATAGCTAACTTTGTTTTTGTTGTATTTGTTTGTTTTTCTCACACACTTCCGAAATACCCCGAAGTGCCCAATATATATATATATATATATATATATATATATATATATATATATATATATATATATATATATATATAATATAAAGGCTTTAAACTTGAAACACAGTGCAACATTATTATAGACATCCTCAACAACCACACATCAGTACATATTACAACAACAGCACCAACATTTAACAGGGGAAAAACTGTACACTTTTGCAAATTTCTACCTTCCTCTTTCTTGTAACCGAATTTATCATCTACCTTTCTACGAAAGTGTATGACTTCAGTGACTTATTCCTCTTTTTCAGTCTCCGGGAGGAAAAGATTTATCTTGAGAAAGAGTATGAGAGCCAACCAAAGCCTGTTGTAAGTATGCAGACATTAATCAGTATAGATACAAAGACACTGTTTTGGGCCGTTAATGAATACTGGGGTAAGAGGAGGACCCACATTATATCCTTTGAGGGGCAAACATTAACTAGTGCTGCTTATGATCATGAAACCATACGAAGATGATGAAATTCTTACTGCTAGATAATTACTCCTTAGTTCTCAATTAATTCTGAAGTATTAATAAGCAGCATATATGAAATAAATCTCTTTTAGTTTTGGTTTGGTAATTAGTTAATAGGAAGTTTGTTTTTCATTAATTAACACAACAAATTATTTTGTTAATTGTTTTTGCAGTGTTTCTGCTGGAATGTGCTTATACGTGTTACTTTCTGTAGTGTTTACTGAATGCTCTTATGCCACATTATGCAAGGGTAGGCATTCAGCTCTAAGCAAATGCATATGTCTATAAAAAGCTATATACCAACATTACCTTCATTCAGTCATTTTATAGATAGTACAAATATTCATATTTTGCCACAAAGATGTAAATACAGACAGCATGAAGATATTTAATGTTTTGTTTGGGGAACCTCATTTAATTTGTTATTATACATTAACTCCTGCATTTTAGACAGAACAGTTGAGATATGCAAAAGATGGCGCTAAGTGTCACATGGACAAATGATGCAGGGGATATAAACTAAACATTTACTGTATCTGTGACTTTTTTGTTATTATACTACACAGTAGATATACAATTCTGTTTAGTAATTTTTTTCTGTTTAAATATGTTTGAAAAAATCTTATAAAAATATAAAAACATAATTTAAATACAAAAAATACACATTGTTTATACACTGGTCAGTCAAAAAATGCTGACATGCTTCAGGTGACTACTGTTGTAATAAGAGTGTTGGTGTTTATTCTTCAAAACCTGCCAATACATGTGTGTAATTGTGTGAAATTATGGTGGGAATATAATTTTATTAGAATGAAACAGGATTTATTAAATTTGTGATGCAAATATTTAATGGCACCAAAAATGTATTTTTTCTAAACATCAAGGCCTCAGGAGCGCTACAGGTGTACTGATTGTTGGAGCGTATAAAGTTGTGTTTGTGTTTGCGTTTATTTGGCTTCAGGAGCAGGAGAAACGCTACTTGGCTCTAAAAGAGAGCTGTGAGGAGATAAGGAAGGAGATCGCCCAACGAAGACAGGAGATCAGAAGTTTAATGGAGGACATGGAGGCTCGCCAAAGACTGATGCAGAAAGAACAACGGGAGCTGCAAGACAAGAAGGAGACAGTAGAGAACAAAGAGGTGAGCTACATCTGTCAGTCAGGAAGCGTCGTCCTACTTTCTCCCTGCTCCATTCTTCATCTGGACTTTTGATGTCTGTGTTGTGTTTGTGTTTGCAGGCAGAAATGGCCCAGCTGCTGTCCATGCCTGGTCAGCTGGGGAAGGAGATTGAGAGAATCAACCGCAAAAAGACGTAAATGCTTTACATCTGTTTCAGTGCACTATATGTGTTTAAGTGTCTACAACTATTTACCAGCAACTGCATAGTGGTTCAGTCTCATAACAACAGCACCAAAAGCCAGAATGCTTAGTTTATGTGGTACTGTATTTGGCCCCTTATATACGTGTGTGTATGTAACAGGGATGTGGAAAAGCATAAGGCTTTGCTACAGGAACAGCTACAGGAACTGGTGGAGCTGAAGAAGAAGACTCAGGCACGATGTAGACAGCTGGAAGAGGAGAGTAGGACCATGGTGAGGGAACTAGAGGGCCGCAGGGCTCAACTGGAGGTGGCTCAGAAAGAGGGGAACGTGCTGCTTAAAGAACTGGGAATGACCAAGGAGAAAGAGGCCATCCTTTTAGAAAAGAGGTGAGAATCCCTCACATCCTGTTCATTTTAATAAATGATTGGTTGAATGGTTTTCTGTTATGCTGCTGCACAGAGGCATGCTGGACATCAGTATGAACCACACCATGGTGGAGCGGAAGTCTCTTCATGAGAATCTTGCCCAGCAAGTACGAGAGAAGGACAGGCTGCTGCGTGAGCTAAAGAAGTTGCAGCTTCAGCTTAAAGTGGCCAGGGATGCCCTAACCCATACTCAGGAGCTCTACAATGAAACCAAATCCCAGGTTAGTCAGGAGTGCAGAATGTGCCATAGTTGAACAGATATAACAAGTTAGGTTGATCAAAAAAAAAATAAAGAACTAAAGAACTAAAAAAGATAAATAATAGGATTCTTTGGCTTGTTCTGTAGTCACATATCACATGTACTGCTTGGCCATAAAGTGTACAACCCCATTTTTGGGATGCTTGGGATGCTGTGCATTATAAAAAATAATAACAGAATGCAATGATGTGTGAATCATTTAAAGCAAAGATTTTATTTAAAAATTTTTAGAAAGACCACAATTTAATTGTTAAAACTGACCCTATTAAAATTGTCTTTAGGAAAAATATATGCCAACAAATCCCAAATCTGAAAATTTGGATTGCATGTTTCTGGCCCACATGTGCTCTTTAAGACAGCACTTTTTATATACAGTGTACGGGTTTTAGAGCAATATCAACAGTACATTCAATAAGGAATAAAATCATCATCTAACCTTGTAACACCTCTATCTTAAAAAATTTATTTAACTGTGTGATACTGGTTGCTAGCTGTGTATTTCTTTTTAGAGTCATGTGTTTGGGTAGTTTCCACCTTCTGTCAATTTTGTATATGTTCTTATATTGTGATTTTTTTTTTTATCTCATTTTAAAACTGATTTTCTCAGTTTCTTAAAAAGATGTTGGCAGCTCAGCAGAACACATATCATCAAATATCTTGCTGTGATATCTTACTAATGGGTTTTACTGAAGTGTGTTCAGCGACAACAGAAGTTTTAGACTTCTGCAGTTCAAGAAAATAAAGGGAAGTGAGAGTAATGTTCGTGACCGAAACACGCCTTTAATTACGGAACAGGAAGTTTACTTTTGTGTTTCTAACTTACTGCTTTTTTATCGATCTGGTCAGCATCTTGATTCCTGGTGCAGGAAAAGCTATGCAATCACATTTTACTATTCAGCATTCTCTTTTGCACACTGTGTGCTTGAAATGTTCTCCATGCCTCGCTATAGAATCATTTAGATTAATCAAGGCCTTCAAAGGTCACATATTACTTGACAGGGAAAGAATGTAGGAATGTAAGGCTGTAAGACTATAGGTGGAACTGAGAGGTAATACTGAGGAACAGAAATGAGATGCAGTGGTATGTAAAACACTTTACAGAAAACGGAAGCTACAGATGAAACTTCATCTGAAGAAGCTACAGGCATGAATCTCCTCCAAAACCTTAATCTCGTCATTAAAACACTTAACACAGTAACAACCATCATAACATCTAGCACATAGTGTGAAGTTTGTTATATCACAGGCCACAGTAGGAATTCCACTCCCACAATGGCTGGGCAGTTATTTACAGATATACAAGACCAAATTCCTATCTGTTTAAATGGGACCAAAGTACATAAACTGAAGGTTAGATTATGTATACAGTGGAGGAAATAAATATTTGATCCCTTGCTGATTTTGTAAGTTTGCCCACTGACAAAGATATGAACAGTCTATAATTTTAAGGGTAGGTTTATTTTAACAGTGAGAGCAAAACCCTTGTTGGGAAGGACAGCAGTCAGACGTTTTTTGTAGTTGATGATGAGGTTTGCGCACATGTCAGGAGGAATTTTGGTCCACTCCTCTTTGCAGAATATCTCTAAATAATTAAGATTTTGAGGCTGTCGCTTGGCAACTCAGACCTCCCTCCATAAGTTTTCTATGGGATTATGGTCTGGAGACTGGTTAGGCCACTCCATGTCCTTAATGTGCTTCTTTTTGAGCCACTCCTTTGTTGCCTTGGCTGTATGTTTTGGGTCATTGTCGTGCTGGAAGACCCAGCCACGACCCATTTTTAATGTCTTGGCGGGGGGAAGGAGGTTGTCACTCAGAATTTTACGGTACATGGCTCTATCCATTCTCCCACTGATGCGGTGAAGTAGTCGTGTGCCCTAAGCAGAGAAACACCCCCAAAACAAAATGTTTCCACCTCCATGCTTGACAGTGGGGACGGTGTTCTTTGGGTCATAGCATTTCTCTTCTTCCAAACACGGCAAGTTGAGTTAATGCCAAAGAGCTCAATTTTTGTCTCATCTGACCACAGCACCTTCTCCCAGTCACTCTCAGAATCATCTAGGTGTTCATTGGCAAACTTCAGATGGACTGCACATCTGTACATGTGCCTTCTTGAGCAGGAGGACCTTGGGGGTACTGCAGGATTTTAATCCATTACGTCGTAATGTGTTACCAAACGTTTTCTTAAGGACTGTGGTCCACGCTGCCTTAAGATCATTAAAAGTCTGTGATCTTGTCCCTGACATCCGTAGAAAGCTCTTTGGTCTTGCCCATGTTGGAGAGGTTAGAGTCTGACTGATTAATTGAGTCTGTGGACAGGTGTCTTTTATACAAGTGACAATTTAAGACAGCTGTCTTTAATGCAGGTAACAAGTTGATTAGGAGCACCTAACTGGTCTGTAGGAGCCAGAACTCTTAATGTTTGGTAGGGGATCAATTACTTACTTCTCTCTGCAAGATGCAATAAATTTATATATTTTATACAATGTAATTTTCTGGATTTTCGTTTTGATATTCTATCTCTCACTGTTAAAATAAACCTACCCTTAAAATTATAGATTGTTCATATCTTTGTCAGTGGGCAAACTTACAAAATCAGCAAGGAATCTGATATTTATTTCCTCCGCTGTAATTAAAATCACTGACAAAAGCCTCATTATAGTTTGTAGTTGGTGTCAATAAAGCAGGTCTCCAGAGCGAGGGGAGGCTCATAGCCTAACCAGCAAGCTGTATAAAGAGACACAATGCTGAGCGTTACAAGCGTTCTCATTCATATTTCAACCAGCGATTGGTCCCCTCATATATACTGTCTCTGGTTATTTATACATTACTGTGACTGTGGGATTTAGGAAAGACAGACCAATACAGTCAATGCAGGACATTCAGCTTTCAGCAAGTGTTTTCACCTGTTTGCTTTTGAATAAGGAATAAAAGCATACAGCTTACACAACTAAAAGTCTAGTAACATCTTAAATGTCCAATAGAGTGAGATGAAACAAAGATTAATGACTTTCAGTGTTCTTTTACTGTCGTACACAAAGCTGTGTCGTACATAAAGCATCATTATATATGTTTATCTAGATACCATTCTCATGTGCATTTTTAGTATTTATCTAGGCTACTTAAAAATACTGACACATAAGCCTTAAAACTAATATAGTTATTAAATGCATTTGTGCAATTGTATCTAATTATGTTTTCGCATTGTAGTAGAGTAAACCATAATTAAATTGACCTATAATGTAGATTGTTTCGAGATTTATGATGATTTTTTTTTCCAGAGGGATACAATTCCGAAGAATGATGACTTACAACACAAAATTAAAGACCTGCAAAGTGAAGTAGACAACTTGAAATTGACCCTAGCTCATGAGGTATACCTTTGGTTTTGCAGAATCTTAAAGACCAGATAAGCAAAAGAAAAGAAATGTAGTATTTCATTGTCTGTGTCTGTATGTGTGTGTGAGAGCAGCAATCGGCGAAGAATCTTGAGATTCAGGTGGTGGAGCAGTGTATAGAGCGGGAACAGGCTCTGATTAGGGAGTCCAATCGTCGTCAAGAGGAGTTACACCACCTTACAACCCTGACCCTCATTAAAGCAGACGAGAGAAATCAGAAGAGCCGAGAGTTGCTCAAAGCTCAGGTACAGCACCTCACTAAACCTCGGCATATATCATTTTACACCTGCTTTACAGATTTCAGGAGCCATTGCAGGTCTCTAGTGGCCATTACTATAATCAAATGCTTTTCGCTGTTACCATACTTACTAGTGCTGACTGAGATCGGTCTCTTTTTAGGTGAGATGCAACCGTATCAAACAGGACATCCGGGGCAAACAACTGCAGATACAGGAACACAAGAAACAGCACCAGGAGATTCAGTCGAGGTAAACTACTCTCCTGTGACTGCCAAAAGAAGAAAGTGAAAAGGCAAATGAACAAGCAGGAACCATTAATAAATACCTTCTGCTGTGCATACAAAAAGAAAATGCTAGAATAGAAGATTAAACAAAAGATCTCTTTTTACCTTTCATACTACAGGTTACTTTCTTTAGAGTACTGTTATTATGGGAATGTTTTTGGACTGTCTGGTACCCATCATAAAATATACAGCCATTATTAAAGGGGACATTTAATAAGACACTCTGAACCTCTTGCTCCAGCCTGTGAAGGTGGATCAGCCGTTGGTTCTACCTAACTTTCATGAGCGAACTCTGACTAAAACTGATACAGCAGCACGGACTCCTTTATAGGAATACAGAACTTAGCAGGATACAGGATGTCGCTCTGGTGGTTGATCAGTCAGAACACAGTGGGCGAGTTCGCCAATCACACCACACTAGGTAATTTGGAGGCAGGGGTTAAGGACACAGGAGCTCTAAAAGGGCGTTTCAGACAAAAAGTGAATGCAGATGAATGTGGTGTTTTGGGAAAATTGAAGCATGTAAATCTATTCTAGTATTCCCCAAAACTACAATTATGAACAAATGAAATTGAGCATAAAAGGTCCTCTTTAATAATTACATGTAAAGACTGTTTTTAATTAATTTTTCTTATGCATTTTTTATGGTGACTGTTTAATGTGCCTCTGTTGTGATCAGACTGAATGTGTTTGGTAAGCTGTATGAAATCATCAAGCGTGAGCGGAATAAGTGTGTAGACCTGATCCAGATTGCCACCCAGCGAGCAGCAGAGATGAGGGAGAAGTTTAAAATCTTGGAGAACGATATTGAGATTCTGCATACCAATGCAATCAATAAGGACAGGTGCTCTCTCTTTCTCTCATTCTCTCTTTATTTATTTCCTTTTAGATATGAACAGAAAATGTACCTTGTCTAGATGTTCATGTCATTGAGCCATAATGATGTGTTTTAGTAGGGATCATATCACAATGAGCTAGGAATCAAGATATTTTGACACACTAATACAAACCGGATTCCAAAAAAGTTGGGACACTAAACAAATTGTGAATAAAAACTGAATGCAATGATGTGGAGGTGCCAACATCTAATATTTTATTCAGAATAGAACACAAATCACAGATCAAAAGTTTAAACTGAGAGAATTTATAATTTTAAGGGAAAAATATGTTTCAAAATTTCATGGCGTCAACAGTTGCCAAAAAAGTTGGGACAAGTAGCAATAAGTGGATGGAAAAAGGAAATTGAGCATATAACGAACAGCTGGAAGACCAATTAACACTAATTAGGTCAATTGACAACAGTGTCTCTCTGAAGCCAAGATGGTAAGAGGATCACCAATTCCACCATTGTTGCGCAGAAAGATAGTGCAGCAATACCAGAATGGTGTTACCCAGCGTAAAATAGCAAAGACTTTTGAGTTATCATCATCAACCGTGCATAACATCATCAAAAGATTCAGAGAATCTGGAACAATCGCTGTGTGTAAGGGTCAAGGCCGTAAAACTCTACTGGATGCTCGTGATCTCCGGGCTCTTAAACGTCACTGCACCTCAAACAGGAATGCCACTGTCAAGGAAATAACAGAATGGGCTCAGGAATACTTCCAGAAAGCATTGTCAGTGAACACAGTCCACCGTGCCATCCGCCGTTGCCAGCTGAAACTCTACAGTGCAAAAAGGAAGCCGTTTCTAGTGTGGCAAAATGGAAGACTGTTCTGTGGTCAGATGAGTCACGATTTGAAGTTCTTTATGGAACACTGGGACGCCATGTCATCCGGACCAGAGAGGACAAGGATAACCCAAGTTGTTATCAACGCTCTGTTCAGAAGCCTGCATCACTGATGGTATGGGGTTGCATGAGTGCTTGTGGTATGGGCAGCTTGCATGTCTGGAAAGGCACCATTAATGCAGAGAACTATGTTCAGGTTCTAGAACAACATATGCTCCCATCTAGACGTCATCTCTTTCAGGGAAGACCCTGCATTTTTCAACAAGATAATGCCAGACCACATTCTGCAGCAATCACAACATCATGGCTACGTAGGAGAAGGATCTGGGTACTGAAATGGCCAGCCTGCAGTCCAGATCTTTCACCTATAGAGAACATTTGGCGCATCATAAAGAGGAAGGTGCGACAAAGAAGGCCCAAGACGATTGAACAGTTAGAGGCCTGTATTAGACATGAATGGGAGAGCATTCCTATTTCTAAACTTGAGAAACTGGTCTCCTCTGTCCCCAGACGTCTGTTGAGTGTTGTAAGAAGAAGGGGGGATGCCACACAGTGGTAAAAATGGCCTTGTCCCAACTTTTTTGGGATTTGTTGACGCCATGAAATTTTGAAACAACATATTTTTCCCTTAAAATGATACATTCTCTCAGTTTAAACTTCTGATCTGTGATTTGTGTTCTATTCTGAATAAAATATTAGATGTTGGCACCTCCACATCATTGCATTCAGTTTTTATTCACAATTTGTTTAGTGTCCCAACTTTTTTGGAATCCGGTTTGTAGTTCCATGTCTTAAATTGCCATTAAGAAGTTTGGCAGGAGTGATTTAGACTGAATGTCACTCATTTTTATCTGCATTAAATCAAAGGAATCAAGACTGATTGTTTTTTATTTGTAATTAAAGTTTGCAACATTCGTGCTATGCTCAGAAGAGCATACACCTCTAGTTTGAAGTACATAATAGTCCCACAAAGTTGAATGTAGTTTGCATTCCTTGTAGTATTTGTTTAGTCTATAATTACCTTAAATGGTGTGACCATGAAGAAAAGTCTGTGTGGGCAGATTAAGGAGTAGCTGTAAATGGTGCGTGCAGTGTTGTTAAAAGCTGTAGAACAATCTTTACAGGCTTCTGCAGAAGTCTCGTCTGAAGCATGTCCACAGTCACACTCTCAGGGACGGCCTGAGGAACGACATCTCCAAGGTGGCCTGGGTGCTCCAGGAGATGCGTCGCAAGAGAGAAGAGCAAAGACTCAACATCAGTAACCTGACCCACATGATCAACAGCCAAGAGCAAGAGCTGCTACAAATGCGCAAGACCCATGATGCTTGTGTCCAGAGTCGAAATGAAAGGTGAGTCTATGGATAGCCAATAGGTATTCAACCATAAAGCAATTGTGTAAAAAATCAGTGGGGTAATATTACTACTATGCTGAGCTTCCCTCCCAAGCAAGCACATCATGCTGTGCCAGTAAGAATCTTTAGGTAAGACTCCTGTCACAACGTCTGCCTACATCTGTGACGTGATTCATTTGTAAATCACTCTGGATAACAGCTTGCCAGGGGTGTAAAATGCAGACCAGCCAACCCTGCATGCAGTATGACATATACAGGGGTTGGACAATGAAACTGAAACACCTGTCATTTTAGTGTGGGAGGTCTCATGGCTAAATTGGACCAGCCTGGTGGCCAATCTTCATTAATTGCACATTGCACCAGTAAGAGCAGAGTGTGAAGGTTCAGTTAGCAGGTAAGAGCACAGTGCTGCTCAAAATATTGCAATGCACACAACATTATGGGTGACATACCAGAGTTCAAAAGAGGACAAACTGTTGGTGCACGTCTTGCTGGCGCATCTGTGACCAAGACAGCAAGTCTTTGTGATGTATCAAGAGCCACGGTATCCTGGGTAATGTCAGCATACCACCAAGAAGGACGAACCTCCACCAGCATCACGTAGTGACCTGGCCACTATCCTGCAAGAAGAATGGCTTAAAATCCCTCTGACCACTGTGCAGGACGCAGTATATGTCATTCCCAAGACAAACTGACGCTGTATTGGCCACAAAAGGAGGCCCTACACCATACTAATAAATGATTGTGGTCTAAAACCAGGTGTTTCAGTTTCATTGTCCAACCCCATTACATTACAGTATGCTTCTACGGTTTGTCCCTCTAAATCTACAAAAAGCTGGTAACACTTGTTCAGATGGGCATATATATTACTAACATGTCTGACATCAGAAAGCAGCAACATCTATCCCTTTTTAACCAATCATGGTTCTAGGTTCATTTTCCAAATATCAAGCAGGGTTGACTAATGCATAATATCAATCATTTTGAGAGACTGCAAATTGACAGCAACACGAAATAGGTTTTGTTTTCCTTGTTCCCCCTTTTTACTCTGTCTGGCTGGTTCCACATGGGAAGACGGTGCTTTTAACTCCTGTACAAAGATAAACAGACTGGGTTGGAGGTGAAAAGTTTAAATGTTGGCATAAGTTAACACAGACGTGCAAAACGTTTAAGTTGTCAAAGTAATGTTAAGTTATACTGTCCATGCATCGCAGATTGTTAAATTTGACTTTTCATAGTACTGTTATTGTTGCAGCCAGTTGGTGCAAAAGCATGTGAACTGATGTTGTGTTCACATGTTGTCAGTAGATGGACAGTGGCAAGTATACCTTTTTTTTAAAGAATCCGCAGCAGAACATTGTGCCAACTCATCCAGCAGATGAGGTCATGAGTTACATTTTCCCGACTTACACTGTTGATGCCAGTGGTGGAATAAGTCAGATGATTTTTTTGGAGCCATGGACACCAAACAATTTGAATTCTAGACTAATTCAGTATTCTACAACAAAAATAAAAGAGTGCAAAGCTGCTCCTGTCTTTCTCCACTTTAAGTAAACACTTTATCTCTCAATCTTCCTCCTGAAGCTCTCTTCTTATTATCACCCATCTACACCGATAACATTGTGACCATGTTGCCGTGTGCATGGTATCATGCTACCTTCATGTGCATACCACTATGAGCTACAGGCTTACATTTTTTTTTAACATGAGCCCAGCAGCTTTATATTGTCCTATGCCAATAATTTTCCCAAGGTCTGCAGGTACATGTAAAAATCAAAGAGACACAATTTTCCTCTTACAGAACAGAAAGACTCACATCAACGATGTATGCTACCAGATTCTTGAAAAGGTCCTCATAATAGTATTGAAAGGTACATTTCAATGTGCCATTACTCTTGGTTGATATATGTCATGTGGGTGGAGTCCAGTGTTTGTGCTCCACAGTATGTTTAGTTCTATGTATTGAATTCTCTGTATTTAACTATGTCAGTTCATGTAAAAGAATATACATGTTTATAGTTTCCTTCTATGGCACCTTTAAAATTGCTGGTATTTGGCATTGGAATCTTAGTGCTTTAAAGTAAGTGTTTAATTTAAGCATACACTTTGCACAGTGATACCTGCTGAGATATAAACTGTATAGCTTCAGTTTCTAAAGAAGTGCTACCAAACATGTCTTGGCTAAGTGATTATATTTGTGGTGAACTTTAAGTGATGTTGCATTGCATGGGTTTTTGTCCTTGTGCATGTATGTGTATGTGTGTCTGACAGGGGTGTGCAGCTACTGGAGAGAGAGGAAGAGATGTGTATTTTCTACGAGAAGGTTAATGTCCAGGATGGTCTGATCCGTGAGGGAACTCTGGAAATCCAGGCAATGGAGGAAGAGATTCACTCCCTCAAGATGCTCATTGCTGAAGAGAGGAGGCAGATTGACTTATACAAGAAACAAGTACCCTGCAGGAGAGCACTGGAGGAGGAGAGCACTTTGCTGCAGATACAGGTATTCTTAGGGCTTTAAATAATCAAGTACTTACACATTTTTCCTCTTAAACATACAGCTGTATGAAACTGACATGTTGGTTTTCTGATTAAACATACACATGTGGACAGAATTGCTGGTACTTTTCCGTTAAAAATGGAAATTCCCACAATACCTATAACCACAAGAATAACTAACAAAAGGAATAATAAATAAAAATATACTAAAATCATCAGCTTCATGTTCCTCTTGGAACAGGACGTGGAAATTTTATGAGAAACTGAAGCTGCGGATAATATGAATTGTAATTAAGGAGCCCAGAACAACTTCCAAAGAGATTAGAGGTGAACTCCAAGGTCAAGGTACATTAATATCAGATTGCACCATCAGTCAGTGTGAACTTAATGAAAGATGACTGAGGACGAAACCATTGTTGAAAGCAAATCATAAAAAAGTGAGACTGTAATTTGCCAAAATGCATGTTGACAAGCCACAAAGCTTCTGGAAGAATGTCAGATGAGACAAAACTGGAGCTTTTGGCAAGTCACATCAGCTGTGTGTTCAAAGATGCAAAAACAAAGCGTACAAAGAAAAGAACATTGTACCTACTGTGAAACATGGAGGAGGCTTGGTTAGGCTTTGGAGTTTCTTAGTTTCTGCTTTGCTGCAACTAGCACAGAGTGAAATCTCAATTTGATGAAGGCATTCTGGAGCGAAATGTGCTGCCCAGTGTCAGAAAGCTTTGTCTTAGTCTCAGGTCCTCCAACAGGATGATGACCCAAAACACACAGCTAAAAACATTCAAGAATGGCTAAGAGCAAAGCACCTGGACAGGTGCGGATGTCACTTTGAGAGTTACAGAAATCACTTGATGGCAGTGATTGCCTCAAAAGGCTGTGCAACAAAATATTAATAATATTGCTATTTATTTGCTTATTTAACAAATATGCTAAAATATATATAAAAATGTATAACATATGTACCATAACCTTTGCTAAAGACATTGTGCTTATGTTTGCAATATGTTAAATTCAGCAAGTCTTTTTTCTTTTATTTTCTGTCTTCAAATCATATAATTTGACCTATTCCTAAACTTTTGTATATATTTACAATACTATAAATCCTTTCCTAAAATTTCAGTGGTAACTGTTATTTGGATGTTTGTACTTTTTATACTCACATTTGTAATTCTATCCTTTTGCCTTAACTACAGCCAAAAACAACGGCCTTCATACTTTAGCTATTTTGACTTGATCTGTGAAAGTTGGCATGAAAATATCTGCTATGCTGGTGGAGCTGCAGCTGAGCCTGCCATTCTCATAAACATTCATCTAAATAGACATTATTATCAGTGTCTGTAATGTAAACAGAAACCTTTAAGTAATGCATAATAATGTAAAAAGTCCAGCGTAAATGTAATGTATGAAAATATTCCAAACATTTGATTCCTGCTGAAGTTGGCTTACTATTGATAAATCAGATCTTCTGCGTTTATAGTCAAACTGCTGCAGAAAGAATGCACAGAGTGAAAAGGGTAATAAGTGAACGGGCCTGCTTGTTTTATATTGTGCCATATCTGAACATTGGACTTGCTTAACATCAACATCTTTGACTGAAATGGTCTAAAACAAAACACTTAAATGACTTGATCAAGTTACTGCTTACTCTGAGTTGACAGTCAATGCCATTAGGCAAAGGCGAGGGGACTGGTAATGCTTTTACTATTAGCATTGACCAGCTGAGCCAAATGGATTTAATTTGGCTTTGCGATGTACACAGAGCCAGGTCTACCAGGAACAAGTAGACGTAACTTCCCATATACCTCCACTTGAGTGAAAGTATAAAAGTATTTGCCTTTAATTGTACTTAAGTATCTTTTAATCGAAGGTTATTAATTAATCTGACACTACGGCAGTAATACTGATGCATGAAAAAACTATACAATACAGTAACAAATTATATTTACTTCTTTACTGTCCAACACTGAGATACAATTGCTGAGCTAAAATCAAAGCCCATTCAGTGTTCATAATCAGATTTAATCATAACAATAATCTTTTTTTTTAAATCCAATTAAAAATATCTGAGTATACTTTTCCATCAGCACTTAAATAATAACAACAGAAATCTGATTGTGATCAGATTATTATGGGCCAGTAAAAGTACTTACTGAGTAAAGTTCATAAATTGACTTTGGTAGCAACGTCAAAACAAGAACTGTGCGCTGGGAGCTTCATACAATGGGTTTCTATGAAAGCAGAAGCACATAAGCTTACGATCACTATGTGCAATGCCGACTGTTGGCTGGAGTGGTGTAAAGCATGCTGCACCTAGACACTGGAACAGTTAAAACATGTCCTCTGGAGAGATGAATCATGTCTTACTATCTGGCAATCTGGTGGATAAATCTGGGCTTGGCGGATGCCAGATTGTTTGGACAGTTAAAACTTTTCTGGCAGAATATTTGGGAAAGCCCTTTAATGTTCCAGCATGACTGTGCATTATACAAAGTGAGGTATATGAAGACAAGGCTTGATGAGTTTGGTGTGGAGGAATCTCAGAGGGGCCCCAGATCTCTGACCTCCATTCCACTGAACACCTTTGGGATGAATTGTATGTGAGCCAGGCCTTCTTGTCCCACACCGGTGCCTGACTTCACAAATGCAATTTTGTCTGAAGATGCATTCAAGATCTGTTATAGCTATAACTCTGTTAATGCTTATGCTGCTAAATGTATACATGATTTTTTTTTATCACACTTTCACCATATTTTCATATATTCTGCATGATCCTGCATTTTGGTGCATATGTATGAGGAACAGAAACACATTTGATGTTGTTCTGTGTTGATCACCTGTAAATTACACACAGACCTGCACCAGCTTTGTACATAACAAGTGGTCAGAATGTGTCGGAGGTTATTATTATTTCCCCCATTAGAATCATTATTAGGGATCACATTTATCTACCAAATAGACCTGTTACAGACCTGTTACAGACAGCATTCCTTTTAAAGACGGTCTTCTTTTTAATCCAGCTATATATCTCACTTATGACGTTTGTTTCTCTCATTTAAGAGGCACATAAAGGAAAGTGTCTCAGACACTGAATTTACACACATATTCAGACATTATAAACAACATTTCTATTGTAGTTTAACAGAGGTTTGACATCCATAACATTTTCTTTCCCTTGCAACATGACTGTTCCGTCCTTTCCAGCAACAGCTAGACGCTCCAGTAAGACCAGACTTACAGACTCTGAGGATTATTTAAGTGGTAGACATCTGTAAGACTCCGTTATCCATTGTGGTTTTAATGAAGGTTTGAGAGGCTTTTGAGAGATCAGTCAGTGTTTCTGACTGCACAACTGACATCTCAGGCTGTTTCTGCTAGAGTATTCTGACCTCAGGTCCGTTTAGGGTGTTTAAGTGCACTGAACGTTTTAGTGTATGTGTTTAAGAGGTCGATTTTCTGCTTTAATTCTTTTCTCTGTAGTTTGTTGAAGGCTCTCGATGTTATGGTGAGGTCAGGGTATTTCATGAGGGAGCCAGATTTCAGTTCTCGGTGTTTTTCTCGTCACGCCCTTTTGAGCTGGAACACAGCAATAGACTGTCTCTGCAATAGCGTCTGGGTCTTTTTGTATGAGCCTTTTAAAGCAGGTGTGAAACAACAACTTTCCATGGAAGCTTGGTGCAGATTTATTTGTGCTTGTGAGGGTACTTTAATACAGACAAAACTGTAAAGTTTCTCAAACACACACATGCTTGTTGGCGCCTAATGGATTCTGTGTTCTGACATAGTTGGAGCAGCTCAGACGTGTTGCCTGAGCAAAATTTGAGTGCATGAGCACGCACGTCTCCAGCTTGGCTGTGTCTGATTAAGTGACACAGCTTTGATTCGCTATAAATCAGTTTTACCGCACATAACAACATCGACAGTGTCCTCGTCTACAGAGGGATTCTCTGAATGAGACATTCAATAAAAAATGTTAATTTCATTTTCTGTCAAAACAGTCATTATATACGAGTTATTTATTCATTACATGTACGAAATAGGATAATCAACATGCATTAGAAAGAGGAAGGATTTTTAGGAAGAGGAAACATTTTATCAGCTGTGCAAGACCTCTGGTAGACTACTTCAATCTTCACTGTTGTCCATCCCTGTCCATCATTCCACTTGCAGCCTCGCACCCCACATTTGCACTTGCCTGTTTAGATGTTGCAGGATGTAGTGTGTCCCTATTATTTTTCCCCAATCTGGGTGCCCATGAGCGCTTCATGTGCCCCTCTCTTATAAGTCTACACACGTTCCTGGAAGGCAATTACCTATGATCCACCATTATCCTGTGCCATTCCTTACATAAACCTATTACAAAGCGATCTGAGGAGTCTTTTCTCTCCTTCCTTCTCTCAACTAGTATGGTTTTGAGGGCCATTGTACTTGAAAATTCTGAAGTCAGAGAAAAAACATCCTACTTGTGATATTTACATGCATAATACAGTAAGGCTTTTGCCATTAATATCAAACATAACTGAAGACTATGATTAACAATACACTAGAAAGTTGGACCCTAATGCTTAAGATATGCCTCTGAAAGGATGTGTAGCTGTTAAGAATCCTGTTAACCTACACTATGTCAAATTTGAGTTTAGAGAATCCAGTGCCTTATAGACAATGCTGGCAAGTCAACATTTATTTATGTAGCACTTTTTACAACAGAAGTTTCACAAAACAGCTTTACAAAGAATAAGGTGTCTGAGCCTCCAATAAGCAAGCCAAGGGTGACAGAGGCAAGGAAAGCTCCCTCAGTTAAAATGGAAGAAACCTTGAGAGGAACCACAATACAAAAGGGGAACCCATCCTCCTTGGGTCAACAACAGATCGCTGTTGTAATCAACTTTGTAATGTAATTGTATGTAGTATTTAATGTAACAAATGTTTTCACCTCAAGAAGCTTATGGGAACAAAACTTTTGTTAGTTTACCTATACACACATAAGCGAACTTTCAGGGACAAATTGATGTTTGAAAAGGTTAATATGTTAACACTGCTATTGCTTGCAGCTTAGACAGTCAGCTAGCGCTTCCGTTTTGTCCGAAATTGATTTTGGATTTTGTTGCTTTTAAGTAGTGATCATTGAGTTCCAAACACCTTATGGAATCAAAAGATGGTCCTGATTTTTGATGGTTTTGAGTCTAGGAAGAAAATGTGTGCCAAATGTCAGTAATATTGACTTTTTGGTGTGGCATGCGACATATTCATAACAATTTAGAAAGCAAAATACCAAAAGATTTGTTTCAGAACTGAACACTTTCTTTTTCTGAGCTTTTATGTCTGATTATGTTGTATGTGTCTTTGTCTGTGTGTGTGTGTGTGTGTGTGTATGTATGTGTGTGTGTGTGTTAGCTGTCTGAGTGTAAGGACCGCCTGTCGTTACTAGAGAAGACTCTTGAGGACCAAACTACAGAGAAACGTTTACGCAAGCTAAGTGGTGATGACCCTTCCCCTGAAGAGCTCATCAAGAAGATAGAACAGGTATATAATATAGTTTAACTTTGTGTTACACTTAGATGGAGCTTGTGTAGCCATTTTCCTTGTGCTTTTCACTGTGTGTAGCTGGAGCTGCGTCTAGCAGAGAGAGAGGCACAACTGTTGGAGAAAGAGCTGGTTTATGAGCAGGTGACCCATTTGTCCCAGCACATCCGCACTAAGGCAGAGAACGGTAAAGAGGACACCCTCAAACTGGCCAAGAAGGTGAGCAGAGACACACACAGACTAACCCACCTGCAAGTCAGTTACTGGCTCACATGCACTGACACACATAATCTTTACTGTAACCTAGTCTTACTCACAGAGGTCACAGAGAGCCATGAACTGTTTTGGGAAAGGGTATGTAGGGTAAGCCATCTGTAGACCAGTCATTTCACACACATAGACTTCTCTGATTCCCTCGCTGCTCCTTTCAGCTGCATGTAATATTACCTCCAAGCAAGAGTGGATTAAAAGTACACTAAATGTCCAAAAGTATCCAGATAGCTTTTTTAATTAGTGAACTCAGCACCGTTTCAGATGCACCCAATGCTGACATAGGTGTTAATTTTATAGCATAGGCAATAGAATGCCACGCTGAGGGGCAGCTGTCTGTCAACCACAGATTTCAATGTCCATTGCCAAGCCCAACAGCATTAGGCTGTGTTCTTTGGACTGACGGAGCTCCATCAAAATCAAATTGGAATGAGTTGTGATCCAGAATTAATCATACAACATTTGTACCTGACACCACGAACGCTATCATTTATGAATTCAAGTCTTTACAGCAATGTTCCAACATCACACTCCTCTTTTTTTTTGCTACTCTAATTAAACAAATCAGTATTAAGCATTTCACAGACTTGAATGTGAATAAATGTGAAAGTGCTTGCATATTTGCTTAAAAACTGTAGCAGGGTATTTAAAACAAAATGTGACCTTGTGCTTCTTTCATGTAGTGATGGTAAAATCACAACCTGTTAGAGCACAAACAGCTCCACTTCTGATACCCATTATCTTTTAGCGTGCCCTGTCGAGACAAGCACTTATATATAAGACAATGCTTATATTAGTGATATATGCTGTAGTTGTACCATTTGTCTCCTCAGGTGAATGAATTTCAGAGCCGTATTAAGGACTGCACTAAGAAGCTGATGGCTGTGGTGTCAGAGTTAGCCATGCGACAGGCGCAGGCACTGTGCCTGCAGCAGGAGCTTCGTGAGAGGGAGCTGCACCTGGACTCGTGTCAGAGAAGGTTAGAGCAGGGTCTGCCACCATCAGACAGCATAGAGCAGGAGTGGCAGCGCTGTCTCCGACAACAGCAGCAACGCAAAGCAGATGCTGAAGAGAAAGCTCGGGTCAGCATAACCATACATACACACAGACACACACACATATCAGTACAAGCTGATACACTAGACTAGCTTTCCAAAATGAGTGTTTCTTTGTCAGTTTTAAGTAACCCGATTTAATCTGGGGGAAAAGTATCATCTGAGTGTTGTAAAATATATTCAAAATATTTTTATTAAACCAAGTTCTCAGGACCCCCAGAGGGTCCCACAAGCCTAGCACATGCGGATCAAGCAAAGGATGAATGATTGTATTAATATCTATTATGTTCAGATGTATTCATAGTGCTACTGTGTTATCTCTATATTTTAGGATCTTCCAGCAGAGAACCGACCCCAAGCTTATATCCCAGACGATGATGCCCTACCCTTACCCAAGCCCTACGGAGCACTGGCCCCTTTCAATCCCAGCGAGCTCGGGTCCAACATGCGCCACATCCGCAAGCCTCAGCCCAAACCCATAGAGATCTAGAGGCCTAATATCCACAGCATATCTCCTTAACATGACAGTAAAAATCTCTAGTTTCATTTATGAACTGTCCTTTTCCTCAGAGCAGCTTTTACTGGCTGAGAGGAATAAACACAGCTATTTCATGTGCTTTCAATTTGAGAGCTCATGCATACTGGCTGAGGCTGGTTTTTGCTGTCCCTTCACTGTAACTGAGAGTTAATGAGGGGAATTCAGAGATTTGCTGCAAACCTGCCAGGGCTGGAGGCCTGAAAGGGTTCGAATCATGCTGTGTTCTCCAGAACCAAACCCAGAGTAACTAAGGAGAAATAACTTGGGAAGCTCTCACTCACATACACTTCGCACAGTTCTAAAGAACTGCATGTGCCTTGTTTGGTAAGGATTTGCCTTAGCTTTTTTCTGTGTTACCATAACACATATATACATAACAATATGTTACTATAGATCTACTTTTTATATTCTCTGGTTTGCTTATTTCCTATCAGTCACTCTAATAATGAGATTACTCAGACACAGCAGATTCTTCAGCCAGCCCACCTGTTTCCACTTGCTGGTGTAGTAACCAAGCCCTTCATCCCATTATTATGCGTCTCGCGGTAGATGGACAGTGGGCGGAATACAGGAAATCCTACTGAATTAAAGACTCGGAGAAGGACTGGGTGGGGAACTGGGCACAGAGAAAAGGGCCGAGTCATTAAACAAATCCCTTCTTTGGCCTGGTCGATAATTAAGTAGCAGTGTAAACAGTGGCAGGCAAGTTAACAGTAATCTTCACCTATTTACAGGAAATGGGCAATAAAGAGAGATGTCGCAATGAAAAACAGACAGAAACCAAGCTCACATATTTTTATCATCAACAGTGATGTATACCAGGCGGTGTAAACATTTACATATAGTACAGAAAAGTCCCTTTTGACAATCAGCTATGTAAAAGTTCATTGTGTTAAAAAGGTGGAACAGCTGTGATGTAGATTTCCCTAATCAAAACGACCAGACGTGTGTGTGTACATTTGGATGCCAGGTGAAGCATCTGGTCTGTCAATAAAATGTGATGGATTTTACAGAGGAGACTGGCAGCCTGCTGTAACATGTGTGATTGACACAGCGGGATATTAGTCATTGTTTTAAATGTGACACAGTTATGAGTCTCTGTTGCTCAACACAGGACTTATGAATGTCCCGTCATGTATCCGTTTCAGTTAAGTTGTGGGTTTTTTGTGTAGCCACCTCATACATTCGTTTCCCTCCTGTTTGGACTGTTCTTACTTGCCCTCCAAGCCCAGCTTGATCATAGTCTGCTTCAGTGCTGTTTCTTCCACAAACCTGGCATCCACATTCTCCTGTTCTTCAAAGGGGTTCAGAGCTGTGATGAATGAAAACACACATACAGAGAAAGGCACTTTTATCTAGGCTTCTGAGTCTGCTCTTCATCACAGATACATCTCCTGTGGTAAATACCTTGCTCTTCCATGTCTGAGAGGATGCTGGAGAGGTAGGTTAATGGCAGGAACTCTGGCCTGAAGCACGTCTTATCTCTGTCCAGCTGCACTGAGCCCTATGAAACACATCAGACTCTGAACTTTTAATGGGTGGAGGACACAAATATTGCAATAGCCTGGCAACTAGTAACACAGTTAGAGCTAAAAATGCTTTAGTTACATAAAAGACGTTTATGACACATTTAAGACATTTTTTTTTTTATGATTGACAATTTTTATTGAACTTTCTTTTTCCAAACAAAACATAAAAATGGTTTGACACAGGATAATTCACAACAATGTGACCAATATTATAATCACACCAACAGAAACAATCCAGCTGGAAAGACAATGACACAAACAAACACAACAAACAAACAAAAAACAAAAAAAAAAACAAAAAAAAAAAACTCCTGCTGCAGACCCATTGCTCCAATATTACCTATAATGCTTATACAATGTCTACTGATTCATCATCTTAGCAGGATACAGGCCCCTCATTAATTTTGGTTTTATGTACCTCCCAACACCACTTTAAAATAATCCAGGAATTTCCCCCATTTATCGTAATATGAATCCAGCCTATTCAGTAGTCTGAAAGAAAGTTTTTCGTAGGCTGCTACCTTCCCAAGTTCCAACAGCCAGTCTTGGACTGACGGCCCGACTGGAGATTTCCAGACCCTCATGATAATTTGACGACCCAGCATTATGGCAGTTTGGATCCAAAGAGAATCTGATTTGCTAAGATGAGATAGAGGGGAAGAATCCCCCAAAATATAGAGACTCGGACACAGGTCTATCTGCTCTCCCATCAATTCCAAGATATGATTATGCACCCCCTCCCAGAAAAGTTGGATACGTGGGCAGGACCAGAGCATGTGGATT
>JAMWET010001833.1:0-2500 GCA_024036415.1 Prochilodus magdalenae
CCTTGTCCAAGCTCAGAAAATAAAAGATGGAGGACTGAGTCCATAAATAGATTATTGAGAATAAAATACAACAACCATACATACATACATACATACATACATACATACACACATATACAGTATATATATATATATCTATGAATGGAAGACCTGTGGTCATCATAACTGGGGTGCACTATGAGTGCCCTGTAATGCCATATGGGCTCTTTTGTGCTTCTTCAGGACAGGTAGATGGGTGATAGGATACCTCAGTGACTTTACTACCACCTTAGACTACTGTACTGTCCTGTGAGTTTACGTTGCTGTGTGTTGCTTTTTCACTGACCTTGAGTGTTTATGCCTGAACAGGAAACTAACATCTGCCTTGCGAGAAGATTAGATTAGGTGTGATGATGTGGTGCTGACTCATACAACAGATTATTGCTGTTTGAACAGCCAGAGCAAGAAATAAAGCAAATTGACAGGATATTAATTTAAGATAGTGTATTACTTGTAGCCTATAGACTATCTTGATAGTCATAGTTAAGCCAATGGAAAGGACAAGAAGATGAAGATGCACAGGTTCTGTTAGGGAGTGGAAATCAGATTAGATTAGATTAGATTCAGCTTTCTCATTCTGCAGAGTGCAGGTACAGAACCAATGAAATGCAGTGAGCATCTAACCAGAAGTTCAGCATACAGTATTATTTACATGCAGAGTGCAGGAAAGGAAACAAATGTGCAGAGTAAAGATATATACAGTGAGTGTATATAGAGTATGTTCAGTAACTGTGTAGATATGAACAGTGCAGTAACAGACTGTGCAGTTATGAACAGTGCATAAAGGCATAAAGTACAGTTCAGTGCAGTCAGTGTAAAGAGGTGGGGTGGAGTTCAGCAGGGTCACAGCCTCCGGAAGGAAACTCCTCCTGAGCCTGCTGGTGTGGGAGTGGAGACTCCTGTACCGCCTGCCAGATGGGAGGAGTGTTAAAAGTCTGTGGTTAGGAGGAGAAACATCCCTGATGATGGTTCTCGCCTTGCCCAGACAGCGTTTATGGTGATCTTGATTGAGGATAACTGTGAGGCATTGGGTAGTTTCCACCACCTGCTGGAGTGCTCTGCTTTGCGGTCTGATGCAGAGCAGCTGCTACACCACACTGAGATACAGTCTGTAAGGATGCTCTTAATGGTACATTGGTAAGAGTGCACCAGTATCCCTGGACACAGACGAGCTTTCTTGAGGCTCCGGAGGAAGTTAAGATGCTACTGCACCTTTCTGACTAGGATGGAGGAGTTTAGGGACGAAGTAAGATCATCAGGGATGGGGGTGCCCTAGAACTTGAATCTAGACACACGTTGCACTACAGCCCCATTAATGTGGATGGGAGTGTGTGCCATGCCTCTAGCCCCCCAGGTTAGAGCACCAGGTTGTTGTCCTCACACCATGCGACCAGGTGCTGCACCTCATCCCTGTAGGCCGCCTCATCCTCACCTCTGATCAGACCTATCACCGTGGTGTGATCCGCAAACTTGATTATGGAGCCATAAACAGGAACACAGTCCTGGATGAACAGGGAATGCAGAAGATGGCTTAGCACACAGCCTTGTGGCACTCCGGTGTTCAGGGTGATAGAGGAGGAGAAGGGTTTGTCTTACTCAGGAGGTCCAGGATCCATTGGAAAAAGACGTGTAAACCTGCAGGTAAACTGGCGGGGAAGATAGAAGGTCTACACTTAGTAATCAGGAACTCCAGATGAGCAGAGCAGCAGGTATCAACAACGGCAGAGTCCGTGCACCATGCTTTGTTTACGTAAATGCAAACACCACCACCAAAGCTGTAGCCAGTCTATTTGAAGATCTGAAAACAGTGGCCCCTCCGCTGGGCTCTTCTGGTTGGAATGAACAGCTTATTTGGTCTCTGTGTTCTGATCCGCTCCGGAGGTGCTGGTCTAAAAGCAAGTCCAAAGAAGCATAAGTGAGTCAAGCTGAAACTGGTGAGACGCTGGACCTCGCAATGCGCTCCTGACGCCACCCTGGTCATCTGAAAGGTTACCAGACTAACCACATTCAGAAGGCTAGTTTTGAGGGCAGCTGTGTTTGAGTTAGCTTTGGAACGGTGAGGTCGTGCCACTGAGACGTTTTAATTCCCTTTTATTTAGCAGGACATTTCAGAGAAGTCGGTGTGAATATGCATTGTGCAGTTATGACACCTCTCAGTGAAGAAAGGCCTGCGTGTCAGTCGAGTGGGTTTATGGCCAAATGTGTTACTTCCCTTAAGCTGAGAGAGAAATAACACATTTGGCCATAAACTAACATGCAGGCCTTTCTTCACTAGTATGGAGCACCCCCACCCTCCTTACAGCGTTACTGGTACCGCAGAAGTGATACACTGAGCACAGTATATGTAACAGGTAAAGGGAGGTTATGATGTTTAGTAATTTCATGTTCTCACCCTCTGTGTCTCTCACTTTCTGTCTGTCTGTCTGTGGCGGGGTGTCCTGCCCCACCCAGCAGGGGATTA
>JAMWET010001833.1:7500-51686 GCA_024036415.1 Prochilodus magdalenae
CTTATCAGAATCAGGGAGCTATAACTGAAGATGAGGGACTGACACTGCCATAAACTGCTCCCTCCTTGCTTCTGTCCATCTCTCTCTCTCCATCATGTAGACATGTAGACTCAGGAGACATCACTCCAATCCGGCCAAAACAAACTTTTAATAAATCCATATTAAATTATGAATCCAGTAGAGCACAGCATGTACACATACAGCCAGACACAGCACATCTATTCACATCTCCATCACCATGTACCTACATCTGTCCCTGTACACAAACATAACCGGACATAGAAGAGCTGACCCAGAAGCAGAAACACACCAGACTAAATTCCATATAAAATATAGATATTAAACAGCGAAAATATAGAGGTGTGTTTTTATTTCTGTACAACACAACCTGATCATATCCTGACCATGAGCCAAGACCCCTATCATATACCCCTAGGTTAGAGGGAGAGTTAGAGAAGAAGTTAGTGGGAGGGTTAGAGGTGGAGTTAGAGGATGAGTTAGAGGATGAGTTAGAGGAGGAGTTAGAGGATAAGTTGGAGGATGAGTTGGAGGAGGAGTTAGAGGATAAGTTGGAGGATGAGTTGGAGGAGGAGTTAGAGGATAAGTTGGAGGATGAGTTGGAGGAGGAGTTAGAGGATAAGTTGGAGGATGAGTTGGAGGAGGAGTTAGAGGATAAGTTGGAGGAGGAGTTGGAGGAGGAGTTAGAGGATAAGTTGGAGGAGGAGTTGGAGGATGAGTTAGAGGAGGAGTTAGAGGATAAGTTGGAGGATGAGTTGGAGGAGGAGTTAGAGGATAAGTTGGAGGAGGAGTTGGAGGATGAGTTAGAGGAAGAGTTGGAGGAGGAGTTAGAGGAGGAGTAATCCTATAGTGATAGGGATGTTTTGAGAGTGTGTACATTAGTAGAATTCCCAAAATGTGGTTTAGGAGTGCTTTAAAAGGAAACACAGGTTAAGGTATTTTTCTGTGGGCGAACAGAAAATGAGTACTGCACTTTTCATTAAGTAGCCGTATTTGGCAGTCCGGTTCTGCCGCTGGAAGGATGTGGTAGGTTCAGACTCCTTCTCCGTTCTTTTAAAAGTTTATAGTGAATAAAAAGAATTAAAAAAAAACTCAAAATCTCAAAAGTACTCAGTACCTCTGTGTCCTGTGATGGGTTCTGTTTCCAGTGATGGGTTCTGTTTCCAGTGATGGGTTCTGTTTCCAGTGATGGGTTTTGTGTCCTGGGATGAGTCCTGTATCCTGTGATGGGTTCTGTGTCCAGTGATGGGTTTTGTGTCCAGTGATGGGTTCTGTGTCCTGGGATGGGTCCTGTATCCTGTGATGGGTTCTGTTTCCAGTGATGGGTTTTGTGTCCTGGGATGAGTCCTGTATCCTGTGATGGGTTCTGTGTCCAGTGATGGGTTTTGTGTCCAGTGATGGGTTCTGTGTCCTGGGATGAGTCCTGTATCCTGTGATGGGTTCGGTGTCCAGTGATGGGTTCTGTTTCCAGTGATGGGTTCTGTTTCCAGTGATGGGTTTTGTGTCCAGTGATGGGTTCTGTGTCCTGGGATGAGTCCTGTATCCTGTGATGGGTTCTGTGTCCAGTGATGGGTTCTGTGTCCAGTGATTTATTTATTTATTTATTCGGTGCTATAAAGGGATGAAATGAGCTCAAGCTTTACAGTACTGAGACCAGACTAACATGAAGGTTAACGACCTGAACAGCACTCTGGAGCTTTATACACTACGTCTACCGGAGCTGCACAGTTTTTAACAGTAGCAGTGTACAGACTGGGACTGACACTGATGAATGATTCAGAGTGCCTTTGGACAGCTGGAGCAGCGCTAACGTTAGCATTAGCTACTCAAACCCTCCCAGTGTGTTACATAACGAGACGCTACACACTGTTTGCATATCTCATTTTAAAAATAAGCTGCAGTTTTTATCGGCCCCTGCGGTAGAGCTTTGGGTGGGATAAGCATAAACGTTTCCAGTACCGTATGGGAGATATTCCTATGTGATAGTAGAATATTATATTCGCCTGCTGCTGCCGTACTCCTGTAGATGCAGGTCTGATATCACAGTCAGATTTATTCAGTTATTAGCTTATTTAGTTCTTCATAGGCATACGTAAACACCAACACAGTTATTTACACAGTTCGAGTGTTTGTTTACAAGTTTCACCTTTACACGTTAACGTTCTCCATCACTTACAGAACACTATCTGTTGGATAGAACTGTATTAGGTGATAGGAGGGCTGGTACTCGCTGAGGGGCGTGGTCAGAACACACAGAGGCAGCTTTACTGAAATTCCTCTTCGTTACAGCACAGCCATACATCAGCATTAGATTGACAGTCTGAGTGTGTGCATGGCTATAGCATAAAGTGGAAAATAGAGTATATATAAATATTCAAGGCTGATAAACACTTAACAAACTACAAGTAACCTGAACACAAACAGAGCATCCAACGCTAACTCATTAGCCGACTGCTAGCAGTATTCCTAAAGGTTATACAGACAGTATACAGGAGCTGATAGGTCGTGTAAACACACCAAGGAAGGGAACAGCCAGGCAGGTTTCACAGTCCTGCCCCCTGCTGATTGTAAACTGCTCTATTTACAGCCTTGCTGTTGCTGAGCGTGACTGAGCACAAGGTGTACAACGCCCTCTAGTGGTCTTTCTAACACTAGCAGGAATTTATTGCACACTATTACAACAGGTCATATATTATTATAACAGGAGTTTATATTATTAAAAGTGACTTATAATGCTTCATATCGTCGCTGTCCAAAGGAAAACAGGTATCTCCAAAATGACAACTTTACAGGAGAGGCCAAAAACCTCATTTCATTTGAATGGAAGTCAATGGAACCAGACGTCTTTCCAAACTGTTGTGGGCCATTTCTGGTCCAAACTTCATGAAATTCACACACAGTGTAAACAGCAGTTCATGTGATCAAATGAGTCATAAAAGTAAAAATCAACAAAAATGGAGATACATGGTTTGGACAGCGACGATATATTCTGTATTAGACTCGGATATGGAATGCATGCATGGCTCACAAAAAAGTTCCAATTTCCCTTTTTTCTATCTGTTTTGGAATTTCTCTAACACTCATTTGCTTGGTCAGAGATTAAGGCAGTGCCTAAATTCATGTAGAACTAGAACTAGCGAGCAAATGTAAAATTATTTCCCCCCATATTACACAAACACACATTCAGGGGGATATAATAAAATATAATGATCCGTATCTTCTGGACCTTTTCCTCTATCCCAGTTTCGAGTAGCAGGAGTCGCTTTAGTTTCACGAAGGTCATGCGGTTCCATCCGATGTGTCCTGAGTCACAGGTTTGCTGGGTTTCGTGACTATGGCATAAATGGTTTCAGGTTTCACAGATTGGCTCTATATGATTATAAAGACAGAATAAAGTATGAGAGATAATAAACCGTATGCATTAGCATTCATAATCAGAGTTCACAGTTCCATTATGAAATCAGAGTTATCGTTCCATAAAGCACGTATCCAGCCTTCTCCACCAACAACACACCCGTATGGAAAACCCTGAACCCTCTAAACCCCATAAGCTCTTCAGTGAGTGGACGGGACTGGAGGGGTTATTACCTGATTTGGAACTGTGTCGTAGGTGTTAGCGGAGTTGGGCTCTGAGGTCGGCTGCTGCTGAATATTTCCAAAAAAGACATACGACATATGATGAACAAAAGAACAGTACATAAAGGTTTATGGTAGTGCATGATAGCTTGGAGTTCTTACTGTTAGATTTTAAAAACTGGCTCAGAATAAATCACATTCTTACTTAATCCAGCTACAGACATTGTTCAAGTACTGGGCAAAGGTCCAGGAATAATTCAGATGGGTTTTTAGGAGTAATTTGGATTAGATTAATTATTAATAAACAACACTCAAAGAAGAGAAAAATAGGCCATTTAGTTCGTTTTGTAAAAGTTAATTTACAAAACTGGAGTTCAAAAAAATCTTTCAAAGTTACAGAGAAAATAGAACTCCTAGCAGCCACCTGGAAGACCTGGTATGTTCCTGTTTGTCATTTTAGGGCACTTTACCATTCACTGCTTTGATGAGGATGCTGTACCATAAACTAGGCTTCTGGCTACCAGCTCGTTCTACACTCAGCTCACATCGACATGCTCTCGCTCCCAGCTCCGACTGACACACGTCCCTCAGCCTTTAAACTAAAACTAAATGAACTGATCTTAAATCTGAATAAATCCAGAAAATAACTGCAGGAGAGCCATAATTACAATAACCATGCATCATTTAACACAAAGACGAAAACACAGAATCCAGCAAAACAGCTGCTCTCAGGAAAACGAACTGACCACCCCACTGAACATCTGTGAGGACTCTGTGTGGACTCTGTGTGGACTCTGTGTGGACTCTGTGTGGACTCTGTGTGGACCCTGTGTGGACCCTGTGTGGACTCTGTGTGGACCCTGTGTGGACCCTGTGTGGACTCTGTGTGGACTCTGTGTGGACTCTGTGTGGACTCTGTGTGGACCCTGTGAGGACTCTGTGTGGACCCTGTGTGGACTCTGTGTGGACCCTGTGTGGACTCTGTGTGGACCCTGTGTGGACCCTGTGTGGACCCTGTGTGGACTCTGTGTGGACCCTGTGTGGACTCTGTGTGGACCCTGTGTGGACCCTGTGTGGACTCTGTGTGGACCCTGTGTGGACCCTGTGTGGACCCTGTGAGGACTCTGTGTGGACCCTGTGTGGACTCTGTGTGGACTCTGTGTGGACTCTGTGTGGACCCTGTGTAGACTCTGTGTGGACCCTGTGTGGACTCTGTGTGGACCCTGTGTGGACCCTGTGTGGACTCTGGGTGGACCCTGTGTGGACTCTGTGTGGACTCTGTGTGGACCCTGTGTGGACCCTGTGTGGACCCTGTGTGGACTCTGTGTGGACCCTGTGTGGACTCTGTGTGGACCCTGTGTGGACTCTGTGTGGACTCTGTACATCCCTGTAGATTTCTTTGGACAGCATTCCTGAACATTATTATTATATTTAGTCATTAATAATTCTCTGATAAATGACGCCCACTTTGTTTCCCGATGTAATGCAATGAATCATTTGTCCTTAATGGCAGTTTTGAATAGAATTCTGAATTTACTGAGGTTTTAGCTTTTCACACAAACTGACACACGACTGTAGCACCTGTATTAATCTAAAGAGGCAGGAAGTTTAAACTGTGCAGTAAAGCGGAGTTAAGAGGAGAGAAAATGCAAGTTCTGTAATAGAGAAGTCACAGTTTGAGTGAACACCAGAACACACAATGACATCATTTTACTTTGGCCAACAAAATAATTTTGGGAAAACAAACGTGGAAAAGTAGCGTCACTGGGGAGATTTGGAGTTCTGTAATCCAAAACTATTATTTCTTGGCAAATTAAATTCTTATCTCTAGTTGATTGATCTCAAAAGTCTAATTCTGATCTTATTTATAAGATTATTTATCCGATCTCCAGATGTTTGTTGTTTGTTTTAAGTGAATTTAGTATGCCAGATTTCCTCACTGTATTGGCAGATAATTTAATATAATCAATCAATCAATCAATCAATCAATCAATCAATCTATAATCAATATAGTAACAGAATTTTGCTCAGTGAAACCAATTAGAACAAGATACACCTAGAGATAAGAGTAAAAACATTTACGATGTATTAACTAGATGTAACTGATTTTTTGTTGCTTATTTTAATATTTTTTTTTTATTTATTTATTTTTTTTTGCAGAGTGAGTGATGAAATGGTTGGTGAACAGGGTTCCACACAAAACTGAGAGGGCAAAAACCTCATTTCGTTTGAATGGAAGTCAATGGAACCAGACTTCCTCCAAGTGGTTTTGGGCCATTTCTGCTGGCCCATTCAGCATTAAGTTCTCACACAGTGTAAACAGCAGCTGCTGAGCTCAAGTGATGTAGAAAAGTCAAAACCAACAAAAATGGAGACACGTGTTTTCCTATGGACACCGACAGTACAGGTATAGGCTATGTATGAGTATGATCCATCCTGCACACAGCAGACAGCCATATCTACATAGTAGCTCGAATCGGAGCTGTCTGAATGAGAGGAAATATTTTCCTCCAGCCGTAACTGTGTTAAGCTCCACTTTTTTACAGCTCCACCTGCACCGTCAGCTCCAGCACCAAAATAATTACCCTTATTAATGATAATCAGAGGTCGTGATGAGGTTTTTGTAAAGGCTGGTTATTCTCACCTCGTTTCCAGCATCTGGAGCGGTCTCGCTGAGCTGTCCGTTACTAGTAGGTTGTGGTGTCTGTACAGTGCTGTACACTGTAGTAGGGGTCTCCAGGGCGATAGGTGGTGTTGCTGCACCGGTGGCCTGTAAACGTGAAGTCAAACTCTCAGTTACTGCAGTAGTTGGAGGATTTACTGACATTAGTGTCTGAGTGTCTACAGGAATAAGACTAACTCACCTGAACTACTGCATAGAGCGTGTTCTCACTCTGTGTGATAACTGCACCTGAGTAGGAAAGAAACAAAAATGAAAAATGAACCCTTCATAGTAACAGTAGTCCTAATCCTATATTTCTAAATCTAAAAAATCTCCTGTAGACTGGGATTGTATCCACTGCTGGTAGACCCGTATGACCGTATGCTTCCATACACCTGCAGATTCAGCTATTTCCTCCACACTATGGTCTTTGGCCACGCCCACATGCAGTCCCTCCTTTTAGCCAATCATTAACATCTGCTCTGGAGCCATTTTCCACACATGGAACGAGACACTCCCTGCACTGTAGCACCTCTTCCCAATCTATGAATCCCATTACTGACACCCCACAGGGGTTTATAGCCCCATCATCCTCGTGCAGCGCCCACTGCAGGAGCCTAAAGGTACTACCACCTTAAACACAAGGTGACTAACAGTTACGTCCAGTACATTTTTACTCTGAAGTTATTTGAAATAGAGAAATATGGGTATTCCATATAAAACACATATAAAAACACCACCCAGTGGTGTCAGATCAAGGGAGCCGCAGACACCGCTCGTACTCTTGACTGTACACTGTGTTCTGAACATTAAGGCAAATTCTGGCCATGCCGCCCATAGGAGGAGGAACAGCTGGAGGGGGGAGTGTTTCTCTTCAAGTGAGAGAACTGGTATATTAGTAAACATGCTACTTATATAAATCTACACTACAGCAATGTAATTAAAATAAATTAAATGAGTAGGTTAAAGGTTAAAGTAAAAAGGTTAATGGATAGAGAACTTTTCTTCCAAAAGGAAATTTATAAAATAACAAAGAAAATACCAAATCATTAAAATAGGCTTTTTTTTAATAATGCAAACTGACATGTATGTTTACAAAGCATGCTACATGTTGACACCTACTGCTCTGCTGATCTGAGGGTCTTGATTATCAAGCTCAGACTCTTACCTGCATTGTTGCTGCCATAGTTTTATGTGTCTGGTGAGCTTATAAAGATCAGTTATTTAAATAGGTCCTTCACTGCTGGGACAATACTGTAGTGCAGTTTTTAAGGTGTGGAAAAATCTATATTGTAAAAATAACAATTAGCAGAAATTTAAAAAATTTAAAATTTACATTTTTTTCTCACTTTTTTGTATTTTCTATGATGTGTTGTTTAGCTTCATGTATGTTATTTGTATGTGTGTTTTGTTTGTGGTATTCAGTCGTCCTGTTTCACTGATTGTATAGTACACCGCTGGAAGAACAGCGGCTACTGAGATCATAGCTAAGAAAATCAGTTTGTCACAGAAATCAGTTTCAGATGATTCAATAGATGACCATGGGTGGTGTGGAAGAAGACCCCACCCCCACCTGAGTAACGAGTTTGTCATTTTGTCAAAGAAGAACGAACCCTCTGTAGCCAGCTAACAGTAATGTCTTTTTTGACCATCATGTTTGCAGCCGCATTGTTTGTTTATCAGACTGAAAACTGTAGAAAAATAATTAATATTCACATTCACATTAAACATGCGTTAAAAAAGTCCATACCTGCTGATTTCCTCTGGCGAATTTTGAAGCAGATTATGGAGATAACAATAAGAACGATGCCCACCAGGATACCCACAACAGGCCATAGCCAGCCTATGGGTATGGGTTTGTCTAATGGAGGAGTAAAAAGATGAATTATAGATCTTATATCAGAGAGACAGAACGGGTCCAGTAACAGGAGGTTGTACACACCTTCACCTCCATCAGCACAGTGTCGTTTAAGTTCTCCCATCTCCAAAGTTTTGTTTTTCCAGCTGACTGGGTTACTCTGGTTACAGATGATGGAGCTGCCCCTGACAGACAGGGAAAGGGTGACGCCTCCAGGTGATGTCTCGTTCTTCTCCTCACAGGTCTCATTGTAGCAGCTGGAGCTGATGGAGAGGTCATGACCTCTACAGGTGAGAGTGATGTTACAGGTGTCTCCGATTACCTGGTAAGTCAGGACCGGAGCCTCCACTGGATCTGAGGTAGACACATATAGACACTGATCACTGTACTGATACTAATCTCACACAAACAACAGACCACATCACTTTCAGTGGTTACTGGGAATTAACGACTCCCATACAGTGGGTCACATGACCTCACTACGCCTGTAAACTTACAAGGCCAGACTCGAATACAAATAGACACGAATACATAACAATAACAACAACAACAACAACAACAACAACAACAATAATATTTACAATAATAATTATAATTCCAGCACTTTTCACTTACAATATTTAACAGAATATTATACATTTATTAATTTAATAATTACTACTGTAATTTGTTATTTATTACTAACCTTTAGATTCTTCCATAAAGTTATATTTTAGTTTTTCAGTGGAAATTGGTTTGACTTTTATCTATATAGCTGAGCAGGACATCTAACATTTATTACAATATATTTTTATTTTTATTGTTTGTGGAAAGATGCAGTTGTCTATTGTGACGTTGTCTTTGTGGGGGGTGGACGTAGTTTCTCACCCTTCCACTTTTAGCTAGCAGCTCAACACAGAATCACAAAACCCAACAGCAGTGTCCTCGCTCCTCTGATAGCAGAGTCAGAATAGTTTATTAGATTATATTTGTTTGTTTATTTATTGGACCATATTTTATCTTCAACCATGCAGCTTTATTATTTCATCACTGGAGCACTATCCACCATTCACCAGTATCACCTCCTACACACATACATCACTGGGAGCAATAACTGTGCAAAAACTGTGGTCTTGTCCTATATTTCTACACTAATTCCAGCGTGGTACTGTGATAGGATGCTCCACCTGTGCTAGTCCAGTTGTGAAATTTCCTCTCTACTAAATATTCCACAGTCCACTGTCAGTGGGATTAGAACACAGTGGGAGTGATTGGGAGCGACAGCAGCTCAGCAAGGAGGTGTTAGACCACGTACAATGACAGACCGGGGTCAGCGGATGCTGAAGGTCACCAACCTTCTACAGAGTCCATCACTACAGACCTCCAAACTTCATGTGTCCTTCAGATCAGCTCAGGAACAGTGTGTAGAGCTTCATGGAATGGGTTTCCATGGCGAGCAGCTGCATCCAAGCCTTACATCACCAAGCGCAGGGCAGAGCGTGGAATGCAGTGGTGTAAAGCTCCGCCCCTGGACTCTAGAGCAGTGGAGGCGTGTTCTCTGGAGTGACCAATCATGCTTCTCTGTCTGGCAATCCGATAAACGAGTCTGGGTTTGGTGGTTGCCAGGAGAACGGTACTTGTCTGACTGCACTGTGCCAAGTGTAAAGTTTAGTGGAGGGGGGATTACGGTGTGGGGGTGGTGTTCAGGAGTTGGCCTCCGCCCCCTTAGTTCCAGTGAGAGGAACTCTTAATGCTTCAGCAGACCAAGAGACTCTGGACCATCTCATGCTCCTGACTTTGTGGGGACAGTTTGGGGACGGCCCCTTCCTGTTCCAACATGACCGCACACCAGTGCACAGAGCAAGCTCCATAAAGACATGGATGAGTGCACGGTGAAGAAATGGTCTAAGGAGACTGAAGAGGCTCTGAAGGACTGTTTTCAATCAACAGTGTGGGAAGAACTGAGTGATCCTAATAGGGGGGGCACTGACAGTTTCACTCATTGCATCATAGATTACTTCTGTGTGGAGAACACTGAGACTGGCAGCACGGGACAGCTCCTTCAGCAACAGGCTGCTTCACCCCAAGTGTGTGAAGGAGCGGTATCAAAGGTCCTTCCTTCCTGCTGCTGTTAGACTCTACAACCAGCACTGCTCCCAGAGGACCCCGCACACACACACTTAAACTACACACACTCACAGGACCACACACACACACACTTAAACTACACACACTCACAGGACCACACACACACACACTTAAACTACACACACTCACAGGACCACACACACACACACTTAAACTACACACACTCACAGGACCACACACACACACACTTAAACTACACACACTCACAGGACCACACACACGCACACACACACTTAAACTATACACACTCACAGGACCACACACACACACACACTCACATACACACACACACACACTTAAACTATACACACTCACAGGACCACACAAACATGCTCACACACACACACACACACACACACACACACAGCTATACACACTCACAGGACCACACACACACACACACACACTTAAACTATACACACTCACAGGAAATAGAGTTGTTTTCTATGTAGCATAATGTGCAATACTAACAATGTGCAATATCTTTCCATTCCCCATGTGCAATAAAGAATAAATGTGCAATTATCTGTAAATAAGATCCTCCAGAGGTTTTGACTTTTATTATTTATAATGTTTATATTGTTGTTCTGTTCACCTGTCTTATTTTTTGTACTGAGTATCTTATGTGCCAATGGCTTATCCACTAGGGGGCCCTGCAGAAAGAGATTAATATTGTGGCATTATGGTTAAGTTTATTTCTGGGTTTTAGTTATAAGGGAGTCTTTTGTAAGGAGGATTAGTGCTAGATGCTAGCTGGTTGGTGCTAGCTAATGGAGCTATTAATAATAATAATAATAATAATAATAATAATAATAATAATATGCTGATTTGGGGCTCAGAACTGGTCTAAAGCTCTGCATACATTTTCCTACTTTGCATCTCAGTCTGCTTGTGTTTTATCAGAGCGTCCCCCAAGAAGGCAGATGGTGATGAAAGCAACTCAGAGTCAGCTTATACACTGCAGCTACTGCATATATATTTATATAGCATAAATAAATAACTCCACTCCCAGCATATGTCTGTCGTATGTTCAATTTATTTTAAAGATCAAATCTTTTTCAAATTATTTTTGGCATCTGAGAATGCTGAGGTTTCATGTAAATGCATTTCAAATCTACATTCTGTCTGTATGTAATATCTGTACACCCGTATGTATTATCTATATCTGTGTGTAAACATGCTGAGGCTCACTGCTCAAAGTTTATCGTAATTACGTGCTGAAGGAGGACCTTAAACATTCCTAGCTAGATATTCTCTTTAGAATTACTCTGTTAATGTGTTATTTTATCTAAATTACATTATTTATATCTATTATTAGTTAAATCTATTATTCATAAATAATTAAGAATGTTTAAGGGATATTTTTTGGATAACTACTAATCACTATTAATGCCTCTTCATTTGACATCACTAGTAAATATTATATATTATATATATTTGTATATAGAACAGGACAGCAGTGCTGTGTTTCCTGACACTGACTGATCCTCTATAAGACTTACCCAACACAGAGAGTCTGTACACAGCAACTACTGTGTCCTTAAGATTAGACGCTCTCGCTTCATACAGTCCACTATCAGTCTTCTGTAGGTTCTTCAGGGTCAGACTGTAGGTTCTATTACTGAACTCCACTCTGTCTTCATAATGGGGAAAGAGATCAACCTTGTTATCCCTCTTATTAAATTCTAAAACAAAATCAGTGCTGTTAAACATCCAGGATAATCGCCTAAACTCCGATACAGGAGGCTGTATGTCCAGCTTAACATAACTCCCAACCAATCCGAACACATCACTGGACCCTGTAGAGAGAACAAAGAGGAGTCAATTGTAATAATCTATATACTATAATATACACACACAGAAAACAGAGCTGGGACATTTTGTAGAATAAACTCAGGCCCAAAATCTGTAATCTGCACAAATCCGAGCAGCAGGCACTAGTGACAACAGCAAGGCACTGATTACGCCAGTGGGAGCATCAGGGAGGAGGAGAGATGCAGAGGAAGTGGTGTGAGTGGGCAGGTTAAAGCAGGTAAAATAAGAGTCCTGAGGAATTTAGCCTATCTGTGTATCAGGTGATCTCGGCTGGCCACTGGTTACATTAGTGGTGCTGAGCTGTTTGAACTGCTCTGCTCTGACTGTTTCTTTGTTTGGACATTTTGGACATTTTGCTGATATACCTAATTTGCTATGTGGAGGTGAAATATTTAATTTGCCACTTTTATTTGTTCTATGTTCTTGAAATGATTTGAGTGGCACCTAGAACTTCACTCTGCTATTGTACTGACTGCAGTTTGGCAGCAAAATTGACTGTATGGATATATATATATATATAACGTTACATAATATAATTTACCCAGTGTCACTCTTAGGGCATGAGCATAACCTGCTGAATTAATTGATTTATAGTGTGTTTAGCTAGTGTTTGTGTGTGTGTATATTTATACATATATATATATACACTATAGATATATATATATACCAGAATAAACGGGGCGTGTATACTTTCGCTAGATGTTTGAGAGAGACATTGTTTAAGAATGGCTTTGGTTTATATTAACTATATTGATTTGGTTTATATAATGTACCAATGATATGAATAATTGTGGTTTTATTTTCAGAAACTGTGATGTAAAAATTCTCTGTTTACATAAAAATAAATAAATAAATAAATAAATAAATAAACATAACTAGTACTTTGAAATTTGACAGTGTATGTTTTTACTTTGTTCACTACAGTAATAACTTCATTTCACTCGATTATGATTACTTCCTCAGTGATATGAACGGTTAAGATGATCACTGGATATATATATAGATTGACGTCTACAGTGTGGAAGGCAGAGGTACGTAGTAAGTCATTACCTGCGACTGAGAACCAAACCGAGAGAACCAAACCCAGCTGTGCTATCTTCATATTTTTTTCAAATTATATAATCCAAAACTCCACAAAACGAGGTATCGATCAGTCCAGCAATCAGGTTAAAATGGATGCCTTTGTGAATCTCCTGCTGAGCTCAGTGCTAAAACCACTTCCTCTTTGTAGCTCCGGAACTCAGAGTCTGCAGCATGCTCCCTTCGCCCACCTACCCGAGGTGTACTATTAAGACGTGTGCAACTTCAGAATAACCTGAGCTGAACCAGGTCTATCCTCTGTGCCTTGTGAGAAGTTATAGGACTATATGATGGAGAGGAGGAATAGGGCGCTAGTAGCAAAATGATTTTCATATACTCATCATTTATAACTAATCTGGAAATCCCTGTTCCCTCTGTCTGACTGACTGATATCTCTTTCTCTCCCTGGTAAATCAGCAGGTCTTTCAATGTAGGAGATAAATAAACATGAACTCAGTGTAATGTTCATCTGGAGTAATGTTAGTCTGGAGTAATGTAAATACAGTATGGTGTTAATATGGTTCAATGTTAATACGGTGTGGTGTTAATGCGGTATGGTGTTAATAAGGTGTGGTGTTAATACGGTATGGTGTTCAAACTGGGTAATGTTAATCTGGAGTAATGTTCCTCTGGAGTAATGTTAATATGGTATGGTGTTAATACGGTGTGGTGTTAATGCGGTATGGTGTTAATAAGGTGTGGTGTTAATACGGTGTGGTGTTAACACAGTGTAATGTTAATACTGTGTGGTGTTAATACGATGTAATGTTAATACGGTGTGGTGTTAATACGGTACGGTGTTAATACTGTGTAACATTAATCTGGCGTAATGTTAATACAGTGTAATGTTAATACAGTGTGGTGTTAATACGGTGTGGTGTTAACATGGTGTGGTGTTAAAACGGTATGATGTTAATACTGTGTAACGTTAACCTGGAGTAATGTTTCTCTGGAGTAATGTTAATACGGTGTAATGTTAATACGCTGTGGTGTTAATACAGTGTGGTGTTAATATGGTGTAATAATACGGTGTAATAATACGGTGTTGTGCTAATATGGTGTGGTGTTAATATGGTATAATGTTAATATGGTGTGGTGTTAATACGGTGTGGCGTCTTTTTGTTTCTGACTGGTCGGTTGTTGATTTTTAAGGGCTCTCTGTTTCTCTTCTCTTTTTCTGTGTTGTACTTCCCCCCCCTCCACCGGATTCTCTCTCTCTCACTCTTGTTCTCCCTTGTGTCTATTTTTAGAACCGTGACTTTTAGACTATGTAGAACCTAGTCTTCTCCTAAACGTGTTTATAGATGTTCAGTAATCGGACTATGATAATGAAATGTCCAAGCCAAACACTAAAACACTGAACCAGCTGCAGGCGGTGTGCAGAGTAGAAATGTCTTCAGTGACACCCAGGTATTACATCACTCAGTAACACTCCACCTCCAAACAGTTCAGGTTCTAGGGGGCTGGCGTCCTTGTTGGTCTTCCTTCTGGAACAGGTCTTCATCTGTTCCAAAGGGTTCTTGGCCTGGATGTCTAGTTCTTAGAATAACCTGTCTTGGTACAGCATCTATGCATAGCAAACTGTTGAGCTTAATGCGTGTTGGTGTACAGTAACTCAGTAAGTGTAATGCGTTAGTGTACTGTAAGTAGCGTGTGGGTGTACAGTAACTCAGTGAGTGTAGTGTTAGTGTGCTGTAAGTAGTGTGTTGGTGTACAGTAACTCAGTGAGTGTAGTGTTAGTGTGCTGTAAGTAGTGTGTTGGTGTACAGTAACTCAGTAAGTGTAATGTGTTAGTGTACTGTAAGTAGCGTGTCGGTGTACAGTAACTCAGTAAGTGTAATGTGTTAGTGTACTGTAAGTAGCGTGTTGGTGTATAGTAACTCAGTAAGTGTAATATGTTAGTGTGCTGTAAGTAGTGTGTTGGTGTACAGTAACTCATTAAGTGTAATGCGTTAGTGTACTGTAAGTAGCGTGTTAGTGTACAGTAACTCAGTAAGTGTAAGTGTAATGTGTTAGTGTGCTGTACGTAGCGTGTTGGTGTACAGTAACTCAGTAAGTGTAATGTGTTAGGGTACTGTAAGTAGCGTGTCGGTGTACAGTAACTCATTAAGTGTAACGCGTTAGTGTAACGCGTTAGTGTACTGTAAGTAGCGTGTTAGTGTACAGTAACTCAGTAAGTGTAAGTGTAATGTGTTAGTGTGCTGTACGTAGCGTGTTGGTGTACAGTAACTCAGGAAGTGTAATGTGTTAGTGTGGTGTAAGTAGTGTGTTGGTGTACAGTAACTCAGTAAGTTTAATGTGTTAGTGTGCTGTAAGTAGTGTGTTGGTGTACAGTAACTCAGTAAGTGTAATGCGTTAGTGTACTGTAAGTAGCGTGTTTGTGTACAGTAACTCTGTAAGTGTTAGTGTGGTGTAAGTAGTGTGTTGGTGTACAGTAACTCAGTAAGTGTAATGTGTTAGTGTGCTGTAAGTAGTGTGTTGGTGTACGGTAACTCAGTTAGTGTAATGTGTTAGTGTGCTGTAAGTAGCGTGTCGGTGTACGGTAACTCAGTAAGTGTAATGTGTTAGTGTGCTGTAAGTAGCGTGTTGGTGTACGGTAACTCAGTTAGTGTAATGTGTTAGTGTGCTGTAAGTAGCGTGTCGGTGTACAGTAACTCAGTAAGTGTAATGTGTTAGTGTACTGTAAGTAGTGTGTTGGTGTACAGTAACTCAATAAGTGTAATGTGTTAGTGTGCTGTAAGTAGTGCGTTGGTGTACAGTAACTCAGTAATTGTAATGTGTTAGTGTGCTGTAAGTAGTGTGTCGGTGTACAGTAACTCAGTAAGTGTAATGTGTTAGTGTGCTGTAAGTAGCGTGTCGGTGTACAGTAACTCAGTTAGTGTAATGTGTTAGTGTACTGTAAGTAGTGTGTTGGTGTACAGTAACTCAGTAATTGTAATGTGTTAGTGTGCTGTAAGTAGTGTGTTGGTGTACAGTAACTCAGTAATTGTAATGTGTTAGTGTGCTGTAAGTAGTGTGTCGGTGTACAGTAACTCAGCAAGTGTAATGTGTTAGTGTGCTGTAAGTAGTGTGTCGGTGTATAGTAACTCAGTAAGTGTAATGTGTTAGTGTGCTGTAAGTAGTGTGTTAGTGTACAGTAACTCAGTAAGTGTAATGTGTTAGTGTGCTGTAAGTAGTGTGTTAGTGTACAGTAACTCAGTAAGTGTAATGTGTTAGTGTACTGTAAGTAGTGTGTTGGTGTACAGTAACTCAGCAAGTGTAATGTGTTAGTGTGCTGTAAGTAGTGTGTTGGTGTACAGTAACTCAGTACGTGTAATGTGTTACTGTACTGTAAGTAGTGTGTTGGTGTACAGTAACTCAGCAAGTGTAATGTGTTAGTGTGCTGTAAGTAGTGTGTTGGTGTACAGTAACTCAGTAAGTGTAATATGTTAGTGTACTGTAAGTAGTGTGTAGGTGTACTGTAGGTCAGTAAGTGTATTGTGTTAGTGTGCTGTAAGTAGTGTGTTGGTGTACAGTAACTCAGTAAGTGTAATGTGTTAGTGTGCTGTAAGTAGCGTGTTGGTGTACAGTAACTCAGTAAGTGTAATGTGTTAGTGTACTGAAAGTAGTGTGTTGGTGTACAGTAACTCAGTAAGTGTAATGTGTTAGTGTGCTGTAAGTAGCGTGTCGGTGTACGGTAACTCAGTAAGTGTAATGTGTTAGTGTACTGTAAGTAGTGTGTTGGTGTACAGTAACTCAATAAGTGTAATGTGTTAGTGTGCTGTAAGTAGTGTGTTGGTGTACAGTAACTCAGTAATTGTAATGTGTTAGTGTGCTGTAAGTAGTGTGTCGGTGTACAGTAACTCAGTAAGTGTAATGTGTTAGTGTGCTGTAAGTAGCGTGTCGGTGTACAGTAACTCAGTTAGTGTAATGTGTTAGTGTACTGTAAGTAGTGTGTTGGTGTACAGTAACTCAGTAATTGTAATGTGTTAGTGTGCTGTAAGTAGTGTGTTGGTGTACAGTAACTCAGTAATTGTAATGTGTTAGTGTGCTGTAAGTAGTGTGTCGGTGTACAGTAACTCAGCAAGTGTAATGTGTTAGTGTGCTGTAAGTAGTGTGTCGGTGTATAGTAACTCAGTAAGTGTAATGTGTTAGTGTGCTGTAAGTAGTGTGTTAGTGTACAGTAACTCAGTAAGTGTAATGTGTTAGTGTACTGTAAGTAGTGTGTTGGTGTACAGTAACTCAGCAAGTGTAATGTGTTAGTGTGCTGTAAGTAGTGTGTTGGTGTACAGTAACTCAGTACGTGTAATGTGTTACTGTACTGTAAGTAGTGTGTTGGTGTACAGTAACTCAGCAAGTGTAATGTGTTAGTGTACTGTAAGTAGTGTGTCGGTGTATAGTAACTCAGTAAGTGTAATGTGTTAGTGTGCTGTAAGTAGTGTGTTAGTGTACAGTAACTCAGTAAGTGTAATGTGTTAGTGTACTGTAAGTAGTGTGTTGGTGTACAGTAACTCAGCAAGTGTAATGTGTTAGTGTGCTGTAAGTAGTGTGTTGGTGTACAGTAACTCAGTACGTGTAATGTGTTACTGTACTGTAAGTAGTGTGTTGGTGTACAGTAACTCAGCAAGTGTAATGTGTTAGTGTGCTGTAAGTAGTGTGTTGGTGTACAGTAACTCAGTAAGTGTAATATGTTAGTGTACTGTAAGTAGTGTGTAGGTGTACTGTAGGTCAGTAAGTGTATTGTGTTAGTGTGCTGTAAGTAGTGTGTTGGTGTACAGTAACTCAGTAAGTGTAATGTGTTAGTGTGCTGTAAGTAGCGTGTCGGTGTACAGTAACTCAGTTAGTGTAATGTGTTAGTGTACTGTAAGTAGTGTGTTGGTGTACAGTAACTCAGTAAGTGTAATGTGTTAGTGTGCTGTAAGTAGCGTGTCGGTGTACAGTAACTCAGTTAGTGTAATGTGTTAGTGTGCTGTAAGTAGTGTGTTGGTGTACAGTAACTCAGTAAGTGTAATGTGTTACTGTACTGTAAGTAGTGTCTTGGTGTGTCTTTATTAAATTATTCCCATTCTGGGGAAGTGAGTTCATCAATTAGAGTTCAGGGTTTGTGTTGAGCTTGTTCCTGTTGGACAGAGCTTGGTTCTAGCTAATGGAACCTGTTCTCCTTCAGTGTTCTGTGCTGATGATGATGATGTGAATAGACGTCAGTGTCAGACTAATGAATGAGCTTCTATTAAAGACTGGTGGACTGAGAGACACTAGAGTCTCTTCACCTACACTGAGCTGATGAAGAGTCCTGTTCCAGAAATATTGATCAACTAGCCATATTAGATGTGACAAACTGCCATGCCCAGGTCTATTCAGCAATTATACTGCGTCATGTAGCCGTTACTGCTAATTCTCAAGACAGGCCATCATATTTGACCCCACATTATGTCGCATGCTAGTTCTTGTTCTAAGTTTTTCATCATAGTAAAGCAACATACTGAGCTCATTACATTTCCCAGTAATGGAAACCCGACACTGTTCTATTACTGGACATGATCTGATATAACCATAAACATGGCAGAAGACTAAAGGACAAAGAACTTACAGAGGAAGTTTAAAAACCTTAACCACAAACGCTTCTCAAAAAATGTATGAAAAACAAGAACTGCTGACAGTCATGGTGAAGCATCGTGTGTCACGCCTCCTGGCTGTGGACTTTCCAACAACACACAGTCCTTCCCAGAACTCCACCTCCCAGTGTCACGTCACTATCACCCTCTCATAGATCTGTTGCTCTATAAAGACTCGGGCTGTTCTTAGTGAACTATATAGCACACCTGAGCACACCGTGTGGGTTCCTCATGTTTCTGTGTATTGACCTGTCTCCTTTTTTCTGACTCTGTTCGGGATTTGGATTTTCTCATTTTGACCACTGTTTTGCTGTCCCTGCCTGTTAGTGATCTGTTACTGATGGTTTTGACCTTGTCCTGATTACTTACCACATGTTTGACCATTTCCAATTAAACCTTACAAGCTTTTAGTAATTCAGCTGCATCACATGACATTTAAATTAGAATAAATTATTTTATTATATTAAATCAGTTTTTGAGCATTCATTCATTATGATCCATATGTGTTCATAAGGCATAGAGCTGTTTATACCCTTGTGTTTCTTAGTGTGGGTAGATTCTGTTTAGTGGTGATTTAAACAGGAGTGAACATCAGAATCTTTCTGAAAACTACACAGGTGATTAAAAAATTACTAGGGTCCTACCACGTAGTGCAGCAACCCTATTGTATTTCTTAGGATTTTTCTTATTATAATTATTATTATTGCAAACAACGGCTTAAAAAATGCTACTTTTCGAAGTAGTCCCTGGATTTTGATCATAACCATTCCAAACTGGTCTTAAAATACTCTATGGAGTGTCTAGGTAAATAATTATAAAAAGAAATGTTGACTTTTTTTACTTAGCATGGCTTCTATAAATCAACAAATCACTTCAGCCTTCGAATATACAGCTTATATTGCTATAACTCCTCAGACTTTTCTCAGACCAACTAAATATTTTATAGATTTGTATGCACCAAGACTCTAATGAGATGTACAAACATTTTTGCAGTTTGGCCTCTAAAAACACTTAACATCACTAAAACGCTTATTACATTGCTATTACAGTCTATTGGCAAACTCCTGATGTCATTTGGTTCAACTCTATGTCCTGCACAACTTTTTAATTACATGTTGTGTCAGAAAATGGACTACTGCTCTGCTATCTTGAACTATTCATTCAGAAATTACAGCTTATAAAACCAAGGGTCAAAGGTCAATCTCAATAAAACTTGGTACACATGTCTGTCTCAGGGCCCTGATCAATGATCTAAACACTTGGAGGCTTTTTGAATAATTCTGAGGCCTTTTTTCCTCACTTCTGTGTGCCACAATGTCCTCTATTGCTATAAGGGCCTGTACACAACAAGCTTTAGCCTCTATAATGTTAATAGACCACTGCTGATTATTTATGGCGAATGAAGACCTGAAGATAAACTCCCACTCCCTATAAGTTTTACCTCTCTGTCTGTAAACAAGGTCCAAAAATACCTTCTGAGGCCTCAAGAGTTTAAAACCAGCTGAACAGTTCTCAGTAGGCCTCTACAGCACTGAGCTGAAAGTAAGATGTCTTCTTTAGTAGAGCCAAATACAAACGAATGACATGGTTCCAAACAACATGAAACTGCTTGAGCTGTTAGACCTTTATCAACTTGATAGATCTAGAAACAAGGTCTGAACTGCTTTAGGCCTTGTGAGGCCTTGCTGGTCCAAAAGGCCTCAGTGGACATATACCATGCTAGGACCCCCAATTGCCGCTTGTGGCTATATTTTTTATTATTATTTATTTTTTATATGAGGCACAGTTAGCCCTTTTCCACCAACATGAAACGGGTTACGTTATGGTTCCTGCACGTTACTGTGAACCATTTTTGTGAATAAATATGTGAACTGTGAAATATATTTGGTGGTGTGGAAAGTGAAGGCCACATTAGCGACACCTAGTGGTTGGCTGAAAAATCTCTTCTAGGCCTGTAGTTAATCCCTGCCTGGTTTCTGGTCTTTCTAGCATGCAGCAGTTCTGTGTTTGTTGTTGTTTGAGTCGGAAACACTACTTAAGTATTGTTCTAGATCTTTCTTTGTGCTGAGAAGGAGAAGACGAGAGTCTGCAGGCGATAAGCTGAGTTCCAGTTCTTACACCAATAAAGGGAAACACAGTTTGTCTCCATTAGCCTGTCTGGCTGACAAGTCTGACAGCCGAAACATGGTGATGTGGGTTCATTGCAGGAAACACTCAATAAACAATTCTGCTCCATAACGCTAACAGCTAAGGTAACATAGCAATGGTGATGTAATGTTCTAGATAGTTCTTGCTGCAGAGCACTAACAATTACAGCAGAGGTAACATTAACAGATATGTCATGTTCTAGATAGTTCTTGGGAACTAGTTAACGCTTACAGCAGATAATATACATATTGTGTGTTCTAGGCATAATGTTTGAGGCCTTGCCGTTTAGCTCTTGCTAATGCTAACAGCTGAGGTTATATAGATGTAACGTTTGAGTTCTTGGTGTGCAGGACCAATTAATGCTAACAGTACAGCTGAGGTACTATAATAAAAGGGACGTTCTAGACAGTTCTTTGAATTTAATGCCAGCTAATGCTACCAGCTGAGGTGATGCATTAACAGAGTGTAATTTTCTAGATAGATCTAGTTGCTCACAGCTGAGGTAAGATATTAATGGTGATGTCATGTTCTTGATAGCAACAGAGCTGAAGGCCAAAAACTAGCAGCAGAGGTAATATTTTAACAAAGATTTAACGTTCTAGATAGCTTTTTGCTGTTACTGCCACTGCAGGATCCACGTTGATGCTGTAAGTTGAAAAGATGAACCTCAGAGTAAAATGAAAGAATGTGCACTGGCATCGGAGTACCCGCCATGGGGGATGAGGGGGGCGGAGTCAGCAGTGGCCCATTATCATTTAAAGGAACAGACACTTAAACTGGCCATTCTAAACTACACTGTTTAGACAGGAGGAGGAGCTGGGCTGCTACACACTGCTGTATATGACCAAAGCAGGTCAGAAATCGATGAAGACACCAGAGAGACTGTTAATCTAACGTTCCCCTTAACATGAAGGTTCTAGGAAATCGCAGGTTCTTTTTTTAATTGCATTTTACCAAATGACACATAGTCAATGGGAAAAAGGTATTTGTATTTACACTTAGAGAACCAATAAAATCTGTAGCACCTTTTATATATGTACATGTTCTGGGATCTGTGCTGCCAGACCGTGAGTGGTGTAACAGACACACCGCTATAGAACAAAGTAGGTTATAAGAGGTTACATTATAGAGCATCATGTATCACTGTATATACATTATAATAGTCATAAACCGTGTAACACCATCCATGTCTTTAAGATGATCTGGTCCGTCTCGCTCTGATGTGGACGGTGATGACTGCAGACAGCATGAGGATCAGAGTGATGGAGTACAGCCCAGTCTTCAGCACACACACAGAGACACCAGCAGGGGGAGACACTGAACCTGGAACACACAACACACCCCCCACTGTTGTAGGACATATGATCAGCACATAGAACAGAACTGACTGACTCACCTGCTCCACCTCAGTCTGTTCTCCATCCTGTTCACATCATATTACACACATTTTTAAAGAATAAGAATAAAAGGTCTAAATGGTTTTGGTGGTGTTAGTGGTGGTGTTGGTGTCAGTGTTGGTGTCTGTATGTGTCTGTGTACACACCCTCACCTCCATCAGCACAGAGTCGTTTAAGTTCTCCCATCTCCAGAACATCCTCCTTCCAGCTGACTGGGTTGCTATGGTTACAGATGATGGAGCTGCCCCTGACCGACAGGGAAAGGGTGACACCTCCAGGTGATGTCACTTCCTTCTCCTCGCAGGTATCCTTGTAACAGCTGGAGTTGAGAGAGAGGTCATGACCTCTACAGGTGAGAGTGATGTAACAGGTGTCTCTGATTATCTGGTGAGTCAGGGCTGGAGCCTCCACTGGATCTGAGGTAGGAGATATACAGACACATCACTGTAACGCTGACAGTCAGTCAGTGATAAATCACTCATCACAGATCACAGAGATCATTTGTGATTTTTTATGTTAACAGACTGTATGCACATAAAAAAAAAAGAAAGGACAAAATGACATAATTATTATATTTCCTCCCAGACTTACCCAACACAGAGAGTCTGTACTCAGCAACTACTGTGTCCTCATCACCAACTGCTCTCGCTACATACAGTCCACTATCAGTCTTCTGTAGGTTCTTCAGGGTCAGACTGTAGGTTCTATTACTGAACTCCACTCTGTCTTCATAACGGTAGGAGGGTGTAACATCGTTATATTTCTTATTATATTCTAAAACAAGATTAGTTCTGTTAAACATCCAGGATAAACGGTTAAACTCCGGTACAGGAGGCTGTATGTCCAGTTTAACAGAACTCCCAACCGACCTGACCACATCACTGGACCCTGTAGAGAGAAAAATATGAGGGAAAGAAAATGAATGATTATTTTATTATGTTGTTATTATTTAATTATGATTTGGGTTTATGTGGCATGTTAATTTACAGTCTCTTTACAGTGTATGCTCATATTCAGACATTCTCACTTAGTTACTTAATATACAGTGAAAGTTTTGTCTGCCCTGGTCAAATGGTGGGTAAGTGAAAAGAAGTGAACCCTTCCTCTACAGCGTACACACACCTCATGTTTTAATGCAGAATTACTGTGTATTTACTGAATTTAAAATATTAGTGAAAAGATCAAAGGTAAAATACGGTGTAAACAAAAGTTATACCTTATTTTGTATTTTATTGTATATATTATCCAGCAAATAAACAGAAATTGTGCACTAGCATTTGCGGAAATGTCATATTCAGGTTTGTTCCTGATAGAGAATGTGCTAGCTTACTGTCACAAAAAATGTTCGACCAGGGTGCCTAAACTTTTGCGCAGACTGCATGATACATTTCTGTTCAGATCACCAGAACATGCACACATGCCAAATGATTCGTTATGACTCATTATAGCCTCTATAGTGAAGATCAGAGAGTGTTTACCTGTGATGGTGATCAGAGTACATAGCGTGAAGATCAGCTGCAGCAGCGTCGCCATCGCACACTCTCTGAAACTTCCTGTCTTACAGTGGAGGAGGAAATATTAAAAGCACTTCTGACGCTGACCAGGCCACAATACAGAAAGCGCATGTAGCCAACTACGCCACCTAGGATGATAAGAGCCCTAGAAACTCAGATTTACCACTAAATAACATTACCTCAAAACAGCAGACGCGTTATTACCATAATCAGATAAATAACACAAATTAAAACCACATTCAAGTCACCACAACACCCACTACTGAAATACTCCGGCATCAACCAAAAAGAACACACCAGATCTAAAGTGTTATGGTACCTGGCCTTGCACAGGGCATACAGGGCAGAATTAACCACAGCTGGGGCCACAGGAGGTCAACCCAGGCGAACTCTACACCAAGCAGAGCAAGTAAAACTGCAGCTTCAGATACCAGCTTTAAAAAAAAAAAAAAAAAATAAATAAATAAAAGGCTAAACCAGCATATAAACCACGCCCCCCCTCCCCGCCCCCTAAAGAAGGAAGTCGCTGCAGTAATGTTTTTTAGGGCTTGATCTAACTACCAATAAACCAGGGGGTACACTCCACTATATCATTTAATCCGTCAGCTCTATAGTTCTAGCTGCACCTGGCAGGGGCTTCAAAGGGCCAACGCCTAAACAGTTCGGTCCAAGCTGCAGGACGGGTAACCAGGACCCAGGACGCTGTATAAGCGGCACAGCCATCTCTCCCTCTCACAGCTCTCACTAGCTGGAATGAGAGGGACGGAGAGCAGCACTCTGACCAGCAATGAGCACATAACGGATACCACATGATTTACCCCCTGTATCATTTCCTCTTTTCATATAGAACTGAAAACCCCAAATCAGAAAATGAGAAATCTTTATTTTATTTGTTTATAAATGTATATATTTATAAATCTGATACCGAAAAACAAATAACCGTTTGTGTTTTCTACTTTTGATTTTGTGCTCTGGTCACAAACATGAAATCAAACGGATCAAACTTGAACCTGGAAGCAAAAGGCAAATATCGTTCTACAATGGATGAGGGTTGGGGTTGATATTTGAGATTATATTTATTTATGGACTTTGTGTTGTTCAGAAGAATGTGTTTTGATTAACACGTTAGATTCCTAGAACAGGTAGCACTGTGGATAAAACCGCCTGGATCTGATATCAGTCTGTCAGTCTTTTAGATAAACAGGTCTCAGCAGCGTTACAATCCGGTCTTCTTCAGCTCACCACCAGAGAGCTGCTAGTAAAGCAGGAAACTGACGAGTCCTCCTTCACCGGCAAAAATAATAATTCATGCGATGATAACGGTAGCCAGCTCAACCCTGCAACACCTGGCATCACATGACCATGGGATCGGGGTAGCGCCCTACTCCAGGGAAGCGCCCTACTGCTGAAGCCCGTCTTACTGGAGCCTATCCCAGTGTTCAAGAGCAGGAAACACCCTGGGCAGGCTGCCAGTAGATCACAGGCCAGACATTCAGACACACTTGAATTCAATTTAGCATCTCCAGTTCGCCTGACTCCATGTCTTTAGACTGTGGGAGCAAACACTGCAGAGGGAGGAGCCAAGCTTCTAGCGCCCCCTAAAGCCTCTATAAATACCCTCTGAAGACCCTGTGAGCGTATTTACCTGGAAAAAGCACATCAGCCTCCAGTTTTTCAGACCTTAATAAACCCATCTTGTTTAGGAATAAACTCTGAAAAGCTCATATTTATAAATGTATTTATTTTAGTATTTCGGTTTTTTTTTATCTGCACCATTAAAAGCATGCTATTTTGCATCCCAGAGATGTAAAATGTATGTGTACTTTTCTACAGGTATATGTTTTAGACTCTGTAGGTTCCACAGATGTGCAGCACTATCATCCTGCAGTTCAGTTCAGCCTCGTTTTTATGAACCAGGCCGATAAACCTGGCCACACTATTCTCAGTTATTCTCACTGGGTCATGTATGAAGACGGTAAGCATTACAAGTGACTATATTTCTCTTCTTCACCTCATCTGCTAACGGAGGAGTAGCTATAAGCTGTCCATGTGTCACCTTTTTAGATAAAGCCCTTTCTGCTCAGCATGCTACTGGCATGCCTCGATGGGCTGATTGACAGGTTGGGAAGTCTGTGAAAATGAAAATGCAAATGCCAAGGCATTTTGTGATGGTATTGGTACAGTAGCTTAAAATGTATAATTGCAAAGATAAGATTTCTGCATTTATCAAATTAGGCATTAATTTATTTAAATAAAGTGATTTGTGATGCATCTAAATCTGTGTGTAAATGAAATTTCAATATTGACACTGGGGGAAAAACAAACAAACAAACAAACAAACAAACAAACAAAAATTATAATCATGCATCAGTCCAACCGAATCAAAAACCAGCAGGCAGACCATCCATGTCTTTAAGATGACCTGGTCCGTCTCGCTCTGATGTGGACGGTGATGACTGCAGACAGCATGAGGATCAGAGTGATGGAATACAGCCCAGTCTTCAGCACACACACAGAGACACCAGCAGGGGGAGACACTGAACCTGGAACACACAACACACCCGCCACTGTTGTAGGACATATGATCAGCACATAGAACAGAACTGACTGACTCACCTGCTCCACCTCAGTCTGTTCTCCATCCTGTTCACGTAAAACATCACGTTACATTCATTTTAAAGGGAAAAGTATTTTAGGAAAAGGTCTAAATGGTTTCGGAGTCAGTATGTCTCTGTCTAGATACCTCCATCAGCACAGAGTCGTTGAAGTCCTCCCATCTCCAGAACATCCTCCTTCCAGCTGGCTGGGTTACTCTGGTTACAGATGATGGAGCTGCCTCTGACATACAGGGAAATGGTGATGCTAGATGATATCAATATTTTCTCCCTGCAGGTTTCCTTGTAACAGCCTGAGTCGATCGCGTATTCATGACCGCTACAGGTGAGACTGATGTTGCAGATGTCTCTGCTTAGCTGGAGAGTCAGGACTGGAGCCTCCACTGGATCTGAGGTAGGAGATATACAGACACATCACTGTAACGCTGACAGTCAGTCAGTGATAAATCACTCATCACAGATCACAGAGATCATTAAACGTCTTTCAGAACTGCTCAGGATCTTTCAGAGGAGCTGAGCTCCATCTGGATGGTGGTGATGGTGCTGCTGGTGTATTAGGAGTAAATTTAAACTAGGCTTAAACTTGAATGTTACACCTAAAACTTAAAGGACAAACAAAGTAGTCATATCTGCTGAAGACATCGTTTCTACATTTTGGCATGGTCACATTGTTCAGATGGAAACAGATTAATTCAGAGTGGTTCGGTGTGAAGCCATGCCATGTCAGCATTGTTCACAGTGGTACTGATAGGAACCAGACATCCAAAACCTATAATGAGTTCGAAAGCTGCCTCCCTCACACAAAGCCAGTACACAATCAGTACACAAAACCAGTACACAGTCAGTACACAAAGCCAGTACACAATCAGTACACAAAACCAGTACACAGTCAGTACACAAAGCCAGTACAGTCAGTACACAAAACCAGTACACAGTCAGTACAAAAAGCCAGTACAGTCAGTACACAAAACCAGTACACAGTCAGTACAAAAAGCCAGAACACAAAGCCAGTACACAGTCAGTACACAAAGCCAGTACACAGTCAGTACACAAAGCCAGAACACAAAGCCAGTACACAGTCAGTACACAAAGCCAGTACACAGTCAGTACACAAAGCCAGTACACAAAGCCAGTACACAATCAGTACACAAAGCCAGTACACAAAGCCAGTACACAAAGCCAGTACACAAAGCCAGTACACAATCAGTACACAAAGCCAGTACACAGTCAGTACACAGTCAGTACACAAAGCCAGTACACAATCAGTACACAAAGCCAGTACACAAAGCCAGTACACAGTCAGTACACAAAGCCAGTACACACAGTCATTACACAAAGCCAGTACACAAAGTCAGTACACAGTCAGTACACAAAGCCAGTACACAGTCAGTACACAAAGCCAGTACACAATCAGTACACAAAGCCAGTACATAAAGCCAGTACACAGTCAGTACACAAAGCCAGTACACAGTCAGTACACAAAGCCAGTACATAAAGCCAGTACACAGTCAGTACACAAAGCCAGTACATAAAGCCAGTACACAGTCAGTACACAAAGCCAGTACACAGTCAGTACACAAAGCCAGTACACAGTCAGTACACAAAGCCAGTACACAATCAGTACACAAAGCCAGTACACAATCAGTACACAAAGCCAGTACACAGTCAGTACACAAAGCCAGTACACAGTCAGTACACAAAGCCAGTACACAGTCAGTACACAAAGCCAGTACACAGTCAGTACACAAAGCCAGTACACAGTCAGTACACAAAGCCAGTACACAGTCAGTACACAAAGCCAGTACACAAAGCCAGTACACAAAGCCAGTACACAGTCAGTACACAAAGCCAGAACACAATCAGTACACAAAGCCAGTACACAGTCAGTACACAAAACCAGTACACAGTCAGTACACAAAACCTGTACACAATCAGTACACAAAGCCAGTACACAGCTGAGTGTGGCTGAGTTCAGGGTTCAGCCTTAAAATCAGTTTCCTTTTTTAGATACATTCATGATGGAGAGTTGCATTATGGAAACTAGTATCCAAAGGATGCTTAATTTTTCAGACTTACTGGTTTACGATGATCAGCAGTCAGTGATTCAGATAAACAAGTACGCACACATACTCACTCTTGAATCAACAAAAATCACTGTATGAATGTAATGCACAACTATCCAGGCTCCTGCAGATGGCGCTACACGAGGACGATGGGGCTATAAGTATCGAATCTGGTGAGCACCAAATACTATTCATTGAGCAAAATATGCTATCCACACAAAATATCTGCTGGCCAAAATATTTTTCTGGAGCATAAAAAATAAGATCCGGTGCTTTTTTTTTTTTAAAGGAAAGACGAAATGATGTTGTTATTGTGTACTTCCTCTCAGACTTACCCAACACAGAGAGACTGTACTCAGCAACTACTGTACCCTTATCACCACCTGCTCTCGCTTCATACAGTCCACTATCATTCTTCTGTAGGTTCTTCAGGGTCAGCCTATAGGTTCTATTATTAAACTCCACTTTATAACTAGAGGAGATTACAACAGCTTTATGTTTCTTATTATATTCTAAGATAAGATTAGTGCTGTTAAACATCCAGAATAATTGCTTAAACTTCGGTACAGGGCGCTGTATGTCCAGTTCAACAGAACTGCCAACCGACCTGACCACATGACTGGACCCTGTAGAGAGAAATACAAGAAAAATAATTATTTATTTTTGTTATTATTAAATTCTGATTTGGATTCATGTGGCATGTTAATTTACAATCTCTCTACAGTGTATGCTCATATTCAGACATTCTCACTTAGTTACTTAATATACAGTGATGGTTTGGTCAGTCCTGGTCAAATACTGGGCAAGTGAAAAGAAGTGAACCCTTCCTCTACAGCGTACACACACCTCGTGGTGTAATGCAGAATTACTGAATTTGACATATTAGTGAAAAGATCAAAGGTAAAATATGGTCTAAGCAAAAGTTATGCCTCATTTTATATTTTATTTTATATATTATCCAGCAAATAAACAGAAATTGTGCATTTGCAGAAATGTCATTTAAGTTCCTGGTACAGAATGTGTTCGATTATTGTCTCAAAAAAAAAAAAAAAAAAAAAAAAGTTCGACCAGGGTGCCTAAACTTTTGCATATGACTGTGTTGCACACTTACGTTCGGGTCACCAGAACATGCACACTTGCCAAATCAATTATTACGACACATTATAGTCTCTATAGTGAAGATCAGAGAGCGTTTACCTGTGACGGAGATCAGAGTACACAGCGTGAAGATCAGCTGCAGCATCATCGCCATCGCACACTCTCTGCAACTTCCTGTCTTACAGTGGAGGAGGAAATCTTAAAAGCACTTATGACACTGGCCAGTAAAGAAAAAGGATGTAGCCAACTACGTCACCTAGGATTATCAGATTTACCACTAGATGATATTACAGCAAGCTGTTTTAATCTACGGAAAAACTCCAAAAAAAAAAATTCTATGTTGTGATCCTTGTTAGACTGTCATCCTGCTAAATCACCTTATTTCTATGCACAAGTGAACTATTACTTACTTTTTACTGTACCTGTAAGCACCCTTTGTGTATTGTGATACAAACCTGCAGTGGCTGAGACGTGCAAAACACACTAACATTCCAGAAAACAATTACAAAAACTGTAAAACAATTTTTATTTATTTCACAGTGAAACTCTATCAGTACTGAAAGTTTTACACACTGCGAATTCTGACGGAAAGGGCGGGTCTAACACACGGGAAGAGCTTGTGGCAGACCCTTGTCAATCAAACTGTTTGGCGGTGGTAGAGTGGGAGGAGTTTGGGATGGTGACGACACTAAGGGACGGTTTGTCCGTTTCGTGGCGCGTGTTTTATCCAGCTGGTGCTTCTGTTTCCCTGTTGAAGGTCTGTAGAGTTCTAAAGGAGCAGGTGGAGACAGAGGCGACCAGGCGACTCTAAACCACGTGGGCTGTAAAAGCTCTCAGACGGTTTAAGCTAGCTAGCTGGTTCCCCACTACAGCTAGCGCTACAGCCCACTTACCCTCATTAACATCTCCAGCTCTGAGTGGTTCAGACGTTGCATGTTTGTCTTATTCTTCCACTGCCAAACAGTTTGATTGACAACAGGCACTTCCTGCGTGTTAGGCCCGCCCCTTCCGTCAGAATTCAGAGTTTGTTTTTCACGTCTTGTAAAATAATTTTTGCTTTTGTAATTATGTATTCTTGAATGTAATGTTTAGTTTGTAAATGTTTTGTTTGTAATTTTGTTTCTATAATGTTCATTTGTTTTGCACTTCTTGGCCACCATACCAACTCGGTCAATAGTCTTGTCGTTGCACCTAATTCTGAAAAAATAAAAAATACTGACCTGATGTCGGAACTCATGGTATGGCTGATGAATCTCTTAGGATTTTTCCAATTTGCCAATCTCCTGCACACACTCCCATCGAAGACGGATATGGAAGACAGGCCATGAACTTGCAGCCATAAGGCAAGCCCAACTGTAAAGAAAAAAAAAGAAAAGAAAAAAAAAAAAATAGCCACTCGATAACAACGTTTGAACGATAGTCAGGCAGATAGTCATGCCTGAATGAGAACCTGCTTCATATACTGACCCAAATCCAGCCCTCTCCAAATCTGTGTCCGATACATGCCCTTTTCATAATCTCCTAACACTGATTACAGAGCCTTGCTGGATACCCATCTGCTACTGCGTGGAGGAGATCTCTGTATGCGTGTTGCCAGTTCCAAATAAGTCATTAATTAAATTGGCTTATGGCTCCAGTGCGGCCACATGAATAAATCTGAACTACCGGGTCACACCGACCAGCCAGGTTAAATATCAAAGTCAAGTTCGGCCCATGGACTGTTTTTCAGTTTGCATTTTTTGACTTGAGCGTAAAATCAAAAAAAAAAAAAATAACTGTTTGTTTTTGGTATCGGATTCATAAACGAATTTTCTGGGTTTTCGGTGTAATATGAAAAGAACAAATGATACACGAATAGAGAACTTCCTCGTACATGCACATTAACTTCAAATCAAGTGAACATTATATTAAAATTAAAATCTGATTATATTAAAATTAGATAAAATACAAATTAAAGCCACATTCTGAAGAACCAGAGCACCCACTACAGCAGCACAAACAGGCAAAAGAGAAAATCCTAGGGCTGTACCCGGCTCAGAATTTTGCCAGTCGAATCAGATTTGCCCGTCCTGACCGACGATTGGACTACTCGTTCGTGTTTTTCCATGTACGTAATCTAGTAACCAGTAAATCAGTGCATACGGTTCAGATCAGATGTCCTCCTCATTTAGAACTTCAGTCACAGGAGTCACAGGAACATATTTCTGAACTAAAAGAGGCGGGGCTTATGATGATCAATCTGAATTGGAGCCTTTAGTTACAGAATATAGCGCCGGGCAGCAGCTCGTATTGCGTACTGGAGGAGTGAGATTGTCTGCCTCTCTCTACTGATGAAAAAAATGAAAAAAGAAAAGAAAAGAAAAACCAGGGGAAATTTAAAGCAATAATAAGTACAGCCCAGTGATAGTTAATTGTGGTCACTGGTTGTCCTTCCAGTTGTGACATTTCCAGCTGCTTCAGAATGAACTGGAGTAAACTGATTTGGGGTTAAAGGTGAAGGCTGTTGTGAGCTGCTGGGGGTTAAAGGTGAAGGCTGTTGTGAGCTGCTGGGGGTTAAAGGTGAAGGCTGTTGTGAGCTGTTGGAGGTTGAAGCTGGAGGCTGTTGTGAGCTGCTGGGGGTTAAAGGTAAAGGCTGTTGTGAGCTCTCGGAGGTTGAAGGCAGAGGCTATTGTGAGCTGCTGGGGGTGGAAGGTGGAGGCTGTTGTGAGCCGTTGGGGGTTGGAGGTGGAAGGTGGAGGCTGTTGTGAGCTGTTGGAGGTGGAAGGTGGAGGCTTATTATTAGCCGTTTGAGGTGGAAGGTGGAGGCTGTTGTGAGCAGTTGGAGGTTGAAGGTGAAGGCTGTTGTGAGCTGCTGGGGGTTGAAGGTGGAGGCTGTTGTGATTCGTTGGGGGTTGAAGGTGGAGGCTGTTGTGAGCCATTGGGGGTTGTAGGTGAAGGCTGTTGTGAGCTGTTGGAGGTTAAAGGTGAAGGCTGTTGTAAACCGTTGGGGGTTAAAGGTGAAGGCTGTTGTGAGCTGCTGGGGGTTAAAGGTGGAGGCTGTTGTGAGCCGTTGGAGGTTGAAGGTGTAGGCTGTTGTAAACCGTTGGGGGTTAAAGGTGAAGGCTGTTGTGAGCTGCTGGGGGTTAAAGGTGGAGGTTGTTGTGAGCCGTTGAAGGTTGAATGTGGAGGCTGTTGTGATCCATTGGAGGTTGAAGGAGAAGGCTGTTGTAAACCGTTGGGGGTTAAAGGTGGAGGCTGTTGTGAGCTGTTGGAGGTTAAAGGTGAAGGCTGTTGTGAGCTGTTGGAGGTTAAAGGTGAAGGCTGTTGTGAGCTGCTAAGCAGAGTGATTCTCTCAGACTCTGGGCTATACCGTCTCTCTCTGCTGTTTCTCCCTGTAAAGGTAAAAACACACACCTGAGACTTATTAATGAAGCAGGTCCTGATTATTCCACTAGCAGCTCTGAAGCACTCTTAACACCAAACTCACTTGGAACGAGAGAACACTGAGTGTCTTGTTTGTTCTGTAGAAAGGCCTTTCCTTCCTCCTTCTCTGTTCCTTCCTCTTTTGTTGTTAGGCCCCTGGTGTTCTTCACCTGGTGTGAACTGTAGAAGCCTGTTTTTTTGTAGGTGTAATCGCTTCACCTGGACTCAGACCTCCAGTCTTCTTCAGCTCACCGCCAGAGAGCTGTTAGTAAAGCAGGAAACTTTGGAGTCCTCCTTCACCAGCAAAAAAATAATTAATGCGATGATAACGATAGCCAGCTCAATCCTGCATCACCTGGCATCACAAGACCATGGGAGCGGGGTAGTGCCCTACTCCTGGGTAGAGCCAGACCAGACATTCAGATACACCCCTTTTTTTTTTTTTTTTTACACACACAGTTTGACTGTGATACACATGAACTTGGAGCATTATAATTTTCTATCTGAATCTCTCTATGCAAATGAGGCAAATGTGAGATTAACAGAGTGCTGCCACATTTGGTGAAATGTGTTGGATTCTACAGACTGCTACAGCCACAACGCCCTCAGTAAATCTACAGCTGTGTTTCCCGCCACACACATTTTCACTGATACTCAGTTTGTCCCTTATGAATTCTTGTGTTCCAGTAGCCACCCCAATGACACGGCATTTACTATATCCTCTTTCTCAGAACCGCTCAATCACGTAGAATATCCTGCCACACACTGCAGAGGGAGGAGCCAATCTTCTAGTGCCCCCTGAAGGCCTCTATAAAAACCCTCTGAAGACCCCGTGAGCGTATTTACCTGGAAAAGCACATCAGGCTCCAGTTTTTCAGACCTTTATAAACCCACCTTGTTTAGGAATGAACTTTGAAAAGCTCATATTTAGAAATATATTTTTTTAAACAAAAAAAAAACAAAAAAAAAAAAAATTTTAAAAAAAAAAAAAAAAATATATTAAAAAAAAAAAAAATTTTTTTATTTGCACGGTTTTTTTTAAAAAAAAAAATCAAAGAAAAAAAAAAAAAAAAAAAAAAAAAAAAAAATTTTAAAATTTTTTTAACGGTGGCAAATAAAAAACTAAACGGTGCAACTAAAAAATAAATATATTTCTAAATATGAGCTTTTCAAAGTTCATTCCTAAACAAGGTGGGTTTATAAAGGTCTGAAAAACTGGAGCCTGATGTGCTTTTCCAGGTAAATACGCTCACGGGGTCTTCAGAGGGTTTTTATAGAGGCCTTCAGGGGGCACTAGAAGATTGGCTCCTCCCTCTGCAGTGTGTGGCAGGATATTCTACGTGATTGAGCGGTTCTGAGAAAGAGGATATAGTAAATGCCGTGTCATTGGGGTGGCTACTGGAACACAAGAATTCATAAGGGACAAACTGAGTATCAGTGAAAATGTGTGTGGCGGGAAACACAGCTGTAGATTTACTGAGGGCGTTGTGGCTGTAGCAGTCTGTAGAATCCAACACATTTCACCAAATGTGGCAGCACTCTGTTAATCTCACATTTGCCTCATTTGCATAGAGAGATTCAGATAGAAAATTATAATGCTCCAAGTTCATGTGTATCACAGTCAAACTGTGTGTGTAAAAAAAAAAAAAAAAAAAAAAAAAAAAAAAAAAAAAAGGGTGTATCTGAATGTCTGGTCTGGCTCTACCCAGGAGTAGGGCACTACCCCGCTCCCATGGTCTTGTGATGCCAGGTGATGCAGGATTGAGCTGGCTATCGTTATCATCGCATTAATTATTTTTTTGCTGGTGAAGGAGGACTCCAAAGTTTCCTGCTTTACTAACAGCTCTCTGGCGGTGAGCTGAAGAAGACTGGAGGTCTGAGTCCAGGTGAAGCGATTACACCTACAAAAAAACAGGCTTCTACAGTTCACACCATGTGAAGAACACCAGGGGCCTAACAACAAAAGAGGAAGGAACAGAGAAGGAGGAAGGAAAGGCCTTTCTACAGAACAAAAAAGACACTCAGTGTTCTCTCGTTCCAAGTGAGTTTGGTGTTAAGAGTGCTTCAGAGCTGCTAGTGGAATAATCAGGACCTGCTTCATTAATAAGTCTCAGGTGTGTGTTTTTACCTTTACAGGGAGAAACAGCAGAGAGAGACGGTATAGCCCAGAGTCTGAGAGAATCACTCTGCTTAGCAGCTCACAACAGCCTTCACCTTTAACCTCCAACAGCTCACAACAGCCTTCACCTTTAACCTCCAACAGCTCACAACAGCCTCCACCTTTAACCCCCAACGGTTTACAACAGCCTTCTCCTTCAACCTCCAATGGATCACAACAGCCTCCACATTCAACCTTCAACGGCTCACAACAACCTCCACCTTTAACCCCCAGCAGCTCACAACAGCCTTCACCTTTAACCCCCAACGGTTTACAACAGCCTACACCTTCAACCTCCAACGGCTCACAACAGCCTCCACCTTTAACCCCCAGCAGCTCACAACAGCCTCCACCTTCAACCTCCAACTGCTCACAACAGCCTTCACCTTCAACCTCCAACTGCTCACAACAGCCTCCACCTACAACCCCCAATGGCTCACAACAGCCTCCACCTTCAACCCCCAACGAATCACAACAGCCTCCACCTTCAACCTCCAACTGCTCACAACAGCCTTCACCTTCAACCTCCAACTGCTCACAACAGCCTCCACCTTCCACCTCAAACGGCTAATAATAAGCCTCCACCTTCCACCTCCAACAGCTCACAACAGCCTCCACCTTCCACCTCCAACCCCCAACGGCTCACAACAGCCTCCACCTTCCACCCCCAGCAGCTCACAATAGCCTCTGCCTTCAACCCCCAGCAGCTCACAACAGCCTTCACCTTTAACCCCCAGCAGCTCACAACAGCCTTCACCTTTAACCCCCAGCAGTTTACAACAGCCTTCACCTTTAACCCCCAGCAGCTCACAACAGCCTTCACTTTTAACCCCCAGCAGCTCACAACAGCCTTCACCTTCAACCCCAAATCAGTTTACTCCAGTTCATTCTGAAGCAGCTGGAAATGTCACAACTGGAAGGACAACCAGTGACCACAATTAACTATCACTGGGCTGTACTTATTATTGCTTTAAATTTCCCCTGGTTTTTCTTTTCTTTTCTTTTTTCATTTTTTTCATCAGTAGAGAGAGGCAGACAATCTCACTCCTCCAGTACGCAATACGAGCTGCTGCCCGCGCTATATTCTGTAAACTAAAGGCTCATATTCAGATTGATCATCATAAGCCCCGCCTCTTTTAGTTCAGAAATATGTTCCTGTGACTCCTGTGACTGAAGTTCTAAATGAGGAGGACATCTGATCTGAACCGTATGCACTGATTTACTGGTTACTAGATTACGTACATGGAAAAACACGAACGAGTAGTCCAATCGTCGGTCAGGACGGGCAAATCTGATTCGACTGGCAAAATTCTGAGCCGGGTACAGCCCTAGGATTTTCTCTTTTGCCTGTTTGTGCTGCTGTAGTGGGTGCTCTGGTTCTTCAGAATGTGGCTTTAATTTTGTATTTTATCTAATTTTAATATAATCAGATTTTTAATTTTAATATAATGTTCACTTGATTTGAAGTTAATGTGCATGTACGAGGAAGTTCTCTATTCGTGTATCATTTGTTCTTTTCATATTACACCGAAAACCCAGAAAATTCGTTTATGAATCCGATACCAAAAACAAACAGTTATTTTTTTTTTTTTTGATTTTACGCTCAAGTCAAAAAATGCAAACTGAAAAACAGTCCATGGGCCGAACTTGACTTTGATATTTAACCTGGCTGATCGGTGTGACCCGGTAGTTCGGATTTGTTCATGTGGCCGCACTGGAGCCATAAGCCAATTTAATTAATGACTTATTTGGAACTGGCAACACGCATACAGAGATCTCCTCCACGCAGTAGCAGATGGGTATCCAGCAAGGCTCTGTAATCAGTGTTAGGAGATTATGAAAAGGGCATGTATCGGACACAGATTTGGAGAGGGCTGGATTTGGGTCAGTATATGAAGCAGGTTCTCATTCAGGCATGACTATCTGCCTGACTATCGTTCAAACGTTATCGAGTGGCTATTTTTTTTTTTTCTTTTCTTTTTTTTTTCTTTACAGACGGACCTGCCTTATGGCTGCAGGTTAATGGCCTGTCTTCCATATCTGTCTTCGATGGGAGTGTGTGCAGGAGAATGGCAAAAAAAATCCTAAGAGATTCATCAGCCATACCATGAGTTCCGACATCAGGTCAGTATTTTTTATTTTTTCAGAATTAGGTGGAACGAGAAGTCTTTTGACCGAGTTGGTAAGGTGGCCAAGAAGTGCAAAACAAATGAACATTATAGAAACAAAATTACAAACAAAACATTTACAAACGTAACATTACATTCAAAAATTACATAATTACAAAAGCAAAAACTATTTTACAAGACGTGAAAAACAAACTCTGAATTCTGACGGAAGGGGCGGGCCTAACACGCAGGAAGTGCCTGTTGTCAATCAAACTGTTTGGCAGTGGAAGAATAAGACAAACATGCAACGTCTGAACCACTCAGAGCTGGAGATGTTAATGAGGGTAAGTGGGCTGTAGCACTAGCTGTAGTGGGGAACCAGCTAGCTAGCTTAAACCGTCTGAGAGCTTTTACAGCCCACGTGGTTTAGAGTCGCCTGGTCGCCTCTTTCTCCGCCTGCTCTTTAAAACTCTACAGACCTTTACCAGGAAAACAGAAGCGCCAGCTGATAAAACACGCCCCACGAAACGGAACAAACCATCCTTAATTATGTCACCATCCCAAACTCCTCCCACTCTACCATCGCCAAAAACAGTTTTGATTGACAAGGGTCTGCCACAAGCATCCCATGTGTTAGACCCGCCCTTTCCGTCAGAATTCGCAGTGTGTAAAACTTTCAGTACTGATAGAGTTTCACTGTGAAATAAATAAAAATAGTTTTACAGTTTTTGTAATTGTTTTCTGGAATGTAGTAGTGTGTTTTGCACGTCTCAGCCACTGCAGGTTTGGTATCACAATACACAAAAGGGTGCTTACAGGTACAGTAAAAAGTAAGTAATAGTTCACTTGTGCATAGAAATAAGGTGATTTAGCAGGATGACAGTCTAACAAGGATCACAACATAGGATTTTTTTTTTTTTGGAGTTTTTCCGTAGATTAAAACAGCTTGCTGTAATATCATCTAGTGGTAAATCTGATAATCCTAGGTGACATAGTTGGCTACATCCTTTTTCTTTACTGGCCAGTGTCATAAGTGCTTTTAAGATTTCCTCCTCCACTGTAAGACAGGAAGTTGCAGAGAGTGTGCGATGGCGATGATGCTGCAGCTGATCTTCACGCTGTGTACTCTGATCTCCGTCACAGGTAAACGCTCTCTGATCTTCACTATAGAGGCTATAATGTGTCGTAATAATTGATTTGGCAAGTGTGCATGTTCTGGTGACCCGAACGTAAGTGTGCAACACAGTCATATGCAAAAGTTTAGGCACCCTGGTCGAACTTTTTTTTTTTTTTTGAGACAATAATCGAACACATTCTGTACCAGGAACTTAAATGACATTTCTGCAAATGCACAATTTCTGTTTATTTGCTGGATAATATATAAAATAAAATATAAAATGAGGCATAACTTTTGCTTAGACCATATTTTACCTTTGATCTTTTCACTAATATGTCAAATTCAGTAATTCTGCATTACACCACGAGGTGTGTGTACGCTGTAGAGGAAGGGTTCACTTCTTTTCACTTGCCCAGTATTTGACCAGGACTGACCAAACCATCACTGTATATTAAGTAACTAAGTGAGAATGTCTGAATATGAGCATACACTGTAGAGAGATTGTAAATTAACATGCCACATAAATCCAAATCATAATTTAATAATAACAAAAATAAATAATTATTTTTCTTGTATTTCTCTCTACAGGGTCCAGTCATGTGGTCAGGTCGGTTGGCAGTTCTGTTGAACTGGACATACAGCGCCCTGTACCGAAGTTTAAGCAATTATTCTGGATGTTTAACAGCACTAATCTTATCTTAGAATATAATAAGAAACATAAAGCTGTTGTAATCTCCTCCAGTTATAAAGTGGAGTTTAATAATAGAACCTACAGTCTGACCCTGAAGAACCTACAGAAGAATGATAGTGGACTGTATGAAGCGAGAGCAGGTGGTGATAAGGGTACAGTAGTTGCTGAGTACAGTCTCTCTGTGTTGGGTAAGTCTGAGAGGAAGTACACAATAACACCATCATTTCGTCTTTCCTTTAAAAAAAAAAAGCACCGGATCTTATTTTTTATGCTCCAGAAAATATTTTGGCCAGCAGATATTTTGTGTGGATAGCATATTTTGCTCAATGAATAGTATTTGGTGCTCACCAGATTCGATACTTATAGTCCCCCATCGTCCTCGTTGTAGCGCCATCTGCAGGAGCCTGGATAGTTGTGCATTACATTCAGACAGTGATTTTTGTTGATTCAAGAGTGAGTATGTGTGTGTACTTGTTTATCTGAATCAATGACTGCTGATCATCGTAAACCAGTAAGTCTGAAAAATTAAGCATCCTTTGGATACTAGTTTCCATAATGCAACTCTCCCTCATGAATGTATCTAAAAAAGGAAACTGATTTTAAGGCTGAACCCTGAACTCAGCCACACTCAGCTGTGTACTGGCTTTATGTACTGATTGTGTACTGACTTTTTGTGACTCTTTGTGTACTGACTCTGTGTACTGGCTTTGTGTACTGACTGTGTACTGGCTGATTGTGTGTAATGACTGTGTACTGGCTTTTTGTACTGACTTTGTGTACTGCTTTGTGTACTGACTTTGTGTACTGGCTTTGTGTAATGACTGTGTGTACTGGCTTTTTTGTACTGACTGTGTACTGGGCTTTGTGTACTGACTTTGTGTACTGGCTTTGTGTACTGACTTTGTGTACTGGCTTTGTGTACTGACTTTGTGTACTGGCTTTGTGTACTGACTGTGTACTGGCTTTGTGTACTGTCTTTGTGTACTGGCTGCTTTGTGTACTGACTTTAGTGTACTGGCTTTGTGTAATGACTGTGTGTACTGGCTTTTTGTACTGACTGTGTACTGGCTTTGTGTACTGACTGTGTACTGGCTTTATGTACTGGGTTTGTGTACTGACTGTGTACTGGCTTTGTGTACTGGCTTTGTGTACTGACTGTGTACTGGCTTTTTGTACTGACTGTGTACTGGCTTTGTGTACTGATTGTGTACTGGCTTTGTGTACTGATTGTGTACTGGCTTTGTGTACTGACTGTGTACTGGCTTTGTGTACTGATTGTGTACTGGCTTTGTGTACTGGCCTTTGTGTGTATGACTGTGTGTTCTGGCTTTGTGTACTGATTGTGTACTGACTGTGTACTGGCTTTGTGTACTGATTGTGTACTGGCTTTGTGTACTGATTGTGTACTGACTGTGTACTGGCTTTGTGTACTGATTGTGTACTGGCTTTGTGTACTGGCTTTGTGTACTGGCTTTGTGTACTGGCTTTGTGTACTGATTGTGTACTGGCTTTGTGTACTGGCTTTGTGTACTGACTGTGTACTGGCTTTGTGTACTGACTGTGTACTGGCTTTGTGTTCTGGCTTTGTGTACTGACTGTGTACTGGCTTTGTGTACTGACTGTGTACTGGCTTTGTGTTCTGGCTTTTTGTACTGACTGTGTACTGGTTTTGTGTACTGACTGTACTGGCTTTTTGTACTGACTGTGTACTGGTTTTGTGTACTGACTGTACTGGCTTTTTGTACTGACTGTGTACTGGTTTTGTGTACTGACTGTACTGGCTTTTTGTACTGACTGTGTACTGGTTTTGTGTACTGATTGTGTACTGGCTTTGTGTGAGGCAGCTTTCAAACTCATTATAGGTTTTGGATGTCTGGTTCCTATCAGTACCACTGTGAACAATGCTGACATGGCATGGCTTCACACCGAACCACTCTGAATGAATCTGTTTCCATTTGAACAATGTGACCATGCCAAATGTAGACACGATGTCTTCAGCAGATATGACTACTTTGTTTGTCCTTTAAGTTTTAGGTGTAACATTCAATTTAAGCCTAGTATAAATTTACTCCTAATACACCAGCAGCACCATCACCACCATCCAGATGGAGCTCAGCTCCTCTGAAAGATCCTGAGCAGTTCTGAAAGACGTTTAATGATCTCTGTGATCTGTGATGAGTGATTTATCACTGACTGACTGTCAGCGTTACAGTGATGTGTCTGTATATCTCCTACCTCAGATCCAGTGGAGGCTCCAGTCCTGACTCTCCAGCTAAGCAGAGACATCTGCAACATCAGTCTCACCTGTAGCGGTCATGAATACGCGATCGACTCAGGCTGTTACAAGGAAACCTGCAGGGAGAAAATATTGATATCATCTAGCATCACCATTTCCCTGTATGTCAGAGGCAGCTCCATCATCTGTAACCAGAGTAACCCAGCCAGCTGGAAGGAGGATGTTCTGGAGATGGGAGGACTTCAACGACTCTGTGCTGATGGAGGTATCTAGACAGAGACATACTGACTCCGAAACCATTTAGACCTTTTCCTAAAATACTTTTCCCTTTAAAATGAATGTAACGTGATGTTTTACGTGAACAGGATGGAGAACAGACTGAGGTGGAGCAGGTGAGTCAGTCAGTTCTGTTCTATGTGCTGATCGTATGTGCTACAACAGTGGCGGGTGTGTTGTGTGTTCCAGGTTCAGTGTCTCCCCCTGCTGGTGTCTCTGTGTGTGTGCTGAAGACTGGGCTGTATTCCATCACTCTGATCCTCATGCTGTCTGCAGTCATCACCGTCCACATCAGAGCGAGACGGACCAGATCATCTTAAAGACATGGATGGTCTGCCTGCTGGTTTTTGATTCGGTTGGACTGATGCATGATTATAATTTTTGTTTGTTTGTTTGTTTGTTTGTTTTTTGTGTCAGTGTCAGTATTGAAATTTCATTTACACACAGATTTAGATGCATCACAAATCACTTTATTTAAATAAATTAATGCCTAATGTGATAAATGCAGAAATCTTATCTTTGCAATTATAAATTTTAAGCTACTGTACCAATACCATCACAAAATGCCTTGGCATTTGCATTTTCATTTTCACAGACTTCCCAACCTGTCAATCAGCCCATCAGGGCATGCCAGTAGCATGCTGAGCAGAAAGGGCTTTATCTAAAAAGGTGGCACCTGGACAGCTTATAGCTACTCCTCCGTTAGCAGATGAGGTGAAGAAGAGAAATATAGTCACTTGTGATGCTTAACGTCTTCATACATGACCCAGTGAGAATAACTGAATGCGTGGCCAGGTTTATCGGCCTGGTTCGTAAAAACGAGGCTGAACTGAACTGCAGGATGATAGTGCTGCACATCTGTGGAACCTACAGAGTCTAAAACATATACCTGTAGAAAAGTACACATACATTTTACATCTCTGGGATGCAAAATAGCATGCTTTTAATGGTGCAGATAAAAAAAAACCGAAATACTAAACTAAATACATTTATAAATATGAGCTTTTCAGAGTTTATTCCTAAACAAGATGGGTTTATTAAGGTCTGAAAAACTGGAGGCTGGTGTGCTTTTCCCAGGTAAATACGCTCACAGGGTCTTCAGAGGGTATTTATAGAGGCCTTTAGGGGGGCGCTAGAAGCTTGGCTCCTCCCTCTGCAGTGTTTGCTCCCACAGTCTAAAGACATGGAGTCAGGCGAACTGGAGATGCTAAATTGAATTGAAGTGTGTGTGAATGTCTGGCCTGTGATCCACTGGCAGCCTGCCCAGGGTGTTTCCTGCCCTTGAACACTGGGATAGGCTCCAGTAAGACGGGCTTCAGCAGTAGGGCGCTTCCCTGGAGTAGGGCGCTACCCCGATCCCATGGTCATGTGATGCCAGGTGTTGCAGGGTTGAGCTGGCTACCGTTATCATCGCATGAATTATTATTTTTGCCGGGGTGAAGGAGGACTCGTCAGAATTTTCCTGCTTTACTAGCAGCTCTCTGGTGGTGAGCTGAAGAAGACCGGATTGTAACGCTGCTGAGAACTGTTTTTATCTAAAAGACTGACAGACTGATATCAGATCCAGGCGGTTTTATCCACAGTGCTACCTGTTCTAGGAATCTAACGTGTTAATCAAAACACATTCTTCTGAACAACACAAAGTCCATAAATAAATATAATCTCAAATATCAACCCCAACCCTCATCCATTGTAGAACGATATTTGCCTTTTGCTTCCAGGTTCAAGTTTGATCCTTTTTTTTTTTTTTTTTTATTTCATGTTTTTGACCAGAGTGTAAAATCAAAAGTATAAAACACAAACGGTTATTTGTTTTTCGGTATCAGATTTATAAATATATAAATTTATAAACAAATAAAATAAAGATTTCTCATTTTCTGATTTGGGGTTCTCAGTTCTATATGAAAAGAGGAAATGATACAGGGTAAATCATGTGGTATCCGTTATATGCTCGATGCTGGTCGGCGTGCTGCTCTCCATCCCTCTCATTCCAGCTAGTGAGAGCTGTGAGAGGGAGAGATGGCTGTGCCACTTCTACAGCGCCCTGTGTCCTGGTTACCCATCCTGCAGCTTGGACCGAACTGTTTAGGCGTTGGCCCTTTGAAGCCCCTGCCAGGTGCAGCTAGAACTATAGAGCTGAAGGATTAAATGATATAGTGGAGTGTACCCCCTGGTTTATTGGTAGTTAGATCAAGCTCTAAAAAACATAACTGCTGCGAGTTCATTATTTGGGGGGGGGGGGGGGGGGGCGTGGTTTATATGCTGGTTTAGCCTTTTATTTATTTTATTTTTTTTTTTAAAGCTGGTATCTGAAGCTGCAGTTTTACTTCCTCTGCTTGGTGTAGAGTTCGCCTGGGTTGACCTACTGTGGCCCCAGCTGTGGTTAATTCTGCCCTGTATGCCCTGTGTAAGGCCAGGTACCGTAACACTTTAGATCTGGTGTGTTCTTTTTGGTTGATGCCGGAGTGTTTCAGTAGTGGGTGTTGTGGTTACTTGAATGTGGTTTTAATTTGTGTTATTTATCTGATTATGGTAATAACGCGTCTGCTGTTTTGAGGTAATGTTATTTAGTGGTAAATCTGAGTTTCTAGGGCTCTTATCATCCTAGGTGGCGTAGTTGGCTACATGCGCTT
>JAMWET010001834.1:0-5000 GCA_024036415.1 Prochilodus magdalenae
GAAGGGGGGAGAGAGAGGAGAGAGTAGAACGGAAGGGAGAGGCGAGTTAGGGAGAGAGAGAGAGAGAGAGAGAGAGAGAAAGGAAGGGAGAGAGAGAGAGAGAGAGAGAGAGAGAGAGAGAGAGATCACAGACGGCTTCCTTTCTCTTATCACTCCCACCTCTCTCCCTCTCTCCTCTACAACCCGCTCCTCCCTCCCCTCACTCGTCTTCTCACTCTCCAGCTCCCTCCATCCTCCTATCATAATCGCTTTCCCCCCTCCTCTCTTCCTCCCTCCTTTTCATCAACATTCTAATCGCCTCTGTCCGCCTCATCTCTTTAACCAGTGGGTCTAAAATGACTCTAACTGCACCCCTTCTCCTCTCTCCCTCCCCTCACTCCGTCCCTCCCTCTCTCGCTTTCTACTCCCTCCACCTCCGCCTGGACCCTCCCTCTCTCCCTCCCTCTCTCCTGCTTTTTTAATGGAGGTGAATGTGTTGGTGTGCTGCAGTGCCCTTGAGCCTGCGTCTCTTCTTCTCCATCTTCTCTCTCTCTCTGTTTCTTTTTCTCTCTCTCTGCCTCTTAGTCTCACTCTACCACTCTTCCTTTCTCTCCATCCTTCATAGCCTTGTTCTTTCTTCATCGTCTCTCCCTCTTTATTTCTCTCCCTGTTGGTTTTGCTGTTTTTCGTTCTCTCCGTTTTCTCCTCCTTATTTTTTGCACTCATTCCCCTTAGCCGTGGACATCAGTTTCACTTCTTTACCTCCCTTTATCACTCACTCCTTTTTTGCCTGGTGTGTCCTTCCCGTCTCCATAGCTTGCTTCCACGCTCTCTCGTCTCTCCCTTTCTCCATCTTGCTCTCATTCTTTCTTTCCTCACTCTCTCCTCTGTCCTGCTGGATCCTTTTATAAACTAGGTCTTTTTCCTCTCCTCATTCACCCTCTTGCTTTCTGTATGTTCTCTCTCTCTACCTTTCGTTTCTTTCCTTTCTCATCCCTCTCTCAAACTCATTAACAGTCCTGCATGTAAACAGTGGAACTAAGTGTTTCTCTGTGACTCAGTGTCCCTAAACTTTTGTCCGGCAGTGTGTATCCTCATGTATCTCAGCGAATCAGAAGCAGCTTCTCTCTCTCTCTCTCTCTCTCTCTCTCTCTCTCTCATAGCCTTGCTTTCTTTTCTGTTTTTTTGCTTTTTTATTCTCTCTGTTTTTTAAGCTTACCTCCTTTCCTCTCTCTCTCTCTCTCATAGCCTTGCTTTCTTTTCTGTTTTTTCTTTTTTATTCTGTTTTTTTAAGCTTACCTCCTCTCTCTCCCTCTCTCTCTCTGTTTCTGTCCTCCCATCTTCCTCCTTTCCCCCTTTTACTTTCGCTCCCTTTATCCCTTTATAACTCTCACTCGTTTTGCCTTTTTGGCTCCTCTTTCTTGACTCGCTTTCTGTCTGTTCTCCTTCTGTACCTTTTTATTCCTTTCCCCCCTCATCTGTCTTTTCTAGCTCTTACTCCTTCTCTCTCTCTCTCTTCTTCTTCTTCTCTTAAACCCATTAACAGTACTCCATATAAACAGTGGAGATGAATGTTACTCCATAAAGACAGTGTCCCTAAACTTTTGGCCAGTGTACCTCTGCACTCCATCATTCCTTTTATCTCGTTTCTTGTTGCTTCCTTTCCCACCTTAATGTTTGTGCATCTCTTTTTGCTTCTCTTGCTTCCTCTGTCTGTTCTCCCTCTCTACCTTTCTTTCCTTTCTCATCTTTGTCATTTTTCTAACTCTTCCTTTCTCCTACTCAGTATCTGTCTGTCTGCCTGTCTGTCTCTCTCTCTAACAGTACTGCATATAAACAGTAGAGTGTTACTCTGTGTCCCTAAACTTTTGGCCAGCAATGTGTGTTTACCTTCATGTTTCTCAGTGAATCAGAAGCTTCACACCCTCTCTCTCTCTTTCTCTCTCTCAATCATTCTTCTCTCTATTCTTCAAAGCCTTGCTCTTTCTTTACTGTCTTCCCGTTTTATTCTCTTTCTTTCTCTCCATTCTCTTACTTCCTCTTTTACTTTCACTTTTTTTCTCTCCCTTTAGTACCCTCATTCTTTTTTGCCCCTTGCTTTTTTGAATTGCTTTCCCTCGCTGTTCTCTCCTTCTTTCTCGCTCTCTTTTCTTCCCTCTCTGTTTTCTCCCTCTCTCTCCTTCCCTCTCTGTTCTCTCCCTCTCTCTCTCCCTCTCTTAAACCCATTAACAGTACCACATATAAACAGTGGAAATCAGTGTTACTCTGTGAAGACGGTGTCCCTAAACTTTTGTCCGGCAGTGTGTGTATATCTTCATGTTCCTCTGTGAACCAGAAACTGCCCCCCCCCTCTCTCTCTCTCTCTGAAGGAATGCTGTGGTTATGCTGCCGTTATGTAAGCTGTTTCTCTTCGTATAAGAGCCGCTGAGAGGTGCCGCTGCTTACTGCTCGTTATCTTTTGCCTCGGAGAGTCGGGAATGAAGAGAAAAGGGAAAAGAGGCTGATACCAGAGCGGAGTGTTCTCACACCGAGCAGGTGACCGCCACAGCGCTTATAACAGAGCCTCTACACTTTCAGATACACACACAATCAGAATCAATAAAGCAGGCAGCGGTACTGACCGTCAGGAACCCCCAGTATACCACACACAATGGGAATACCGGTGTGGCGTTATGGAGATACACACTACCACATACAGGACTGAGCAAGTCCGAGACCTTCCCTCGATCGTTTCATTTCCAGAACAGACTTTTAGGATCAAGCTGGTGATTTATCAGCGCCACAGGAAACAGCCAGCGTCTGGAGTGTCTGGAGCTTCACGCTGTACCTTCATCACTCCTCCAATCCTGTCAGGAGTGTAAGAGCTGTTCCTCTGATGGGGACGGTGGACGCTAGGAGTCCCGCTATCCCATTAGCGTGAACTCCAGGTTTGGAAACTCCTGTTTATACGGACATACGCGAGGGGCCGCCGTGGGCTGGAGGCTGGGAACCAGGCTTAGGGGCCGGAAGGTCAAGGCACCTGACCCCTGACTGCTCCCCAGGAGATATGGGTGGGGCTGTCGTTTAACTGCATGGATGTGTTAGGGGCTTCAGTCCACCAGGCATCCAGTCTACCAGGCGCTTAGTCCACCAGGCATCCAGTCTACCAGGCGCTCAGTCCACCAGGCATCCAGTCTACCAGTCGCTCAGTCCACCAGGCATCCGGTCTACCAGTCGCTCAGTCCACCAGGCATCCAGTCTACCAGGCGCTCAGTCCACCAGGCATCCAGTCTACCAGTCCACCAGTCGCTCAGTCCACCAGGCATCCAGTCTACCAGGCGCTCAGTCCACCAGGCATCCAGTCTACCAAGCGCCCAATCTACATGCAGAGTACCAGTCATCCAATCTCCTGTTATCCAGCCTACCAAACATCCAATCTACCAGTTTTGCTGTCTACCAGTTACCCAATCTACCAGTTGTCAAGTCCACCAGGTGGCCAATCTACATCCAGAGTACCAGTCATGCAATCTCCTGTTATCCAGTCCACTGAGCATCCAATAAACCAGTTTTGCTGTCTACCAGTTGTCCAATCTACCAGCTGTCCAGTCCACCAGGCATCCAGTCCACCAAGCGCCCAATCTACATCCAGAGTACCAGTTATCCAATCTCCTGTTATCCAGCCTACCGAACACCCAATCTACCAGTTTTGCTGTCTACCAGTTGTCCAATCTACCAGTTGTCCAGTCCACCAGGCGCCCAATCTACGTCCAGAGTACCAGTCATGCAATCTCCTGTTATCCAGTCTACCGAACGTCCAATCAACCAGTTTTGCTGTCTACCAGTTGTCCAGTCCACCAAGCATCCAGTCCACCAAGCGCCCAATCTACATGCAGAGTACCAGTCATCCAGTCTCCTGTTATCCAGCCTACCAAACATCCAATCTACCAGTTTTGCTGTCTACCAGTTGTCCAACCTACCAGTCCTAATGTCCACCAGTCGTCCGAGCAGTGGCAGCCAAGGAAACAAGGGTCTAAACTCTCCCACTGCTAACAGATCACTGATGGAGACATTTTGGTTGTAGTCAACTGACGGACAGACAGACGAGACATCTGCAGTTTGCAAAGAATGTAAATGAAGACACATCACATTGAATCTAATCACATCGTGGTAACCGTCCGATCACTGGCTGAAAGTGATTCCACACTCCTGTTTGTGATGTACAGGACGGTAAGGCCTCCCTTGTAAGCCCCACTGTAATGCTAAGATGCTGATTCACACCCTCTCTGGAAGCCAGCTGTGACCTCTGGATGAACTCTGCTCCCACGTCCACTCCCTAAAGGTTGACCCTGTGGACCCTAATGAGGTCAGCATCGTCAGCAGCAGAAGGATTACACCTCTACGGGCGTGTGGATGATCACAGAGTCTATCACCACTCCTGGAGGCTATGTTCAGGGCTGCACAGGCCCGACCGCACAGCCACACAATCTGATGACTCGTCTACTGAACGTGTTGACTGGGTGTGTTCAGGTTCAGTTAGAGGCCAGTGCCCAACTCACTAACACCGCGTTCCAAACAGGGCAACAGGAGACTGTCACCCTGAATCGCTGACACCATGTTTCTCTCCTCTCCATGTAAACAGGGCAGCAATAACGTTGGGTAACACCTCCACCAGCATTCTCCTGACCAATCACAAGGCTGGTCTCCATCCGGCCCCGCCCGTTTTAGAGTTAGAGAAACAGGCTAAGCTAAAGCTAACCAGCATGACTGACAGCTAGCAAGATAGACCTCCTGTCTGTAGCTGCCCGTCACCCCTTCATTCCTTCATCCATCACCAACACTGTTCCTTCATCCCTTCATTCCTTCATCCATCAACATTGTTCCTTCATCCATTCATTCATTCATTCATACACCAAAACTGTTCATTCATTCATTCATTCCTTCATTCATTCATCCCTTTATCCATCACCAACATTGATCCTTCATCCCTTTATACATTACTAACACTGTTCCTTCATCCGTTCATTCATTCATCTATACACCAA
>JAMWET010001834.1:7500-92500 GCA_024036415.1 Prochilodus magdalenae
CCATAGTGTGAAGGAAGTAGCTGAATCTGCAGGTGTGTGGAAGCGTACGGTCATACGGGTCTACCAGCAGTGGATACAATCCCAGTCTACAGGGAATTCTCCTCGGAATTGTGCCAATCTGGACAGATGTAAGGGTGTCTGAACACTGATATGGCTACATCCAGAACCTCGTCCAGTCCAGGCCCAATCCAGTCCCTACAGTTGTTGGTGCTGGTGGAGGTGCTACACGTATCAGGTACAGTTCAGACACTTTGGGGTTCTTGTTACTGAAGTCACAGTGACGACTCAGTCGCTCCTCGCTGGGCAGCCTGGCTGTGTTCTAGATGCATGTGGGCAGGGGCGGTGCTTGTGGTGTGAGTGCTGAATTGCACCTTGTTGGAAGCGTACGGTCTCTCTCAGCCTCTCTCTCTCAGCTACAAGGGCATTCTCTCGGAATTGTGCCAATCTGGACAGATTGTAAGGGTGTCCTTGAACAGTCTGTGCTCTCTCAGACCTCGTCCGGTCCAGGCCAATCCAGTCCTCTCTGGTGGAGGTGCTAACAGCGTATCAGGGTAGTGATTTGACACTTTGGGGTTCTCTTCTGAAGACACAGTGTGCTCAGTCGTTCTCACAGCTGGGACTGTTTCAGCAGGGCGGTGCTCGTGTTTGTCTCCACAGCACGAACACACACACAGACACACACACACACACACACACACAGACAGACACACACACACAGACACACACAGACACACACACACAGACACACACACACACACACACACACACACACACACACACACACACACACACAGGGTGCAGTTGTCCTGTGTCTCTCACACAGAGTGTCTCTTTAAACTCCTCTCATCATAAATAATTCAGATCTCTCTCTCTCTCTCTCTCTCTCCTTACCTCTGTTTCCTCTCTCACACTCTCTCTAATCTTTCTCCCTCTCTCTCCTTATTTCCCTCTGGCTCTTCTCTTTTCATCTCTCTCTTCCTCATTCTTATGTCTATCTCTCTCCCCTCTAGCCCTTCTCTCTCTCTCTGTCTCTCTCTCTCTCTCTCTCTCTCTCTCGCTCTCTCTCATTTCTCTCCCTCTCCCTTTTTCTCTTATCATTTTTGCTCTTTCTTTCCTTTGCTCCCTCTCCTCCCTAGTCTTTTTTCGCTATCCTTTTGTCTCCTCTTTTTTTCTGCTGTGCCCTTCTGTCTCTCGAGTCCGGTAGTCCTGATACAGGAGAGGGTGATGAACCGGTAGAAAAAAAAAGAGCCGGTTGTCCTGAGATACAGGAGCGTGTGATGAACCGGTTAGAGCCGGTGTCCTGATACAGGAGAGTGTGATGAACCGGTTAAAGAGCCGGTGTCCTGATACAGGAGAGTAAAGACCGTGATACAGGAGAGTGTGAACCGGTTAAAGAGCCGGTGTCCTGATACAGGAGAGTGGATGATGAGCCGGGGTTATAAAGAGAGCGGTGTCCTGATAGAGGTGTGTGTGATGTACCGGTTAAAGAGCCGGTGTCCTGATACAGGAGCGTGTGATGAACCGGTTAAAGAGCCGGTGTCCTGATACAGGAGAGTGTGATGAACCGGTTAAAGAGCCGGTGTCCTGATACAGGAGTGTGTGATGAACCGGTTAAAGAGCCGGTGTCCTGATACAGGAGAGTGTGATGAACCGGTTAAAGAGCCGGTGTCCTGATACAGGAGTGTGTGATGAACCGGTTAAAGAGCCGGTGTCCTGATACAGGAGTGTGTGATGAACTGATACGGATTGTTAAAGAGCCGGTGTCCTGATACAGGAGAGTGTGATGAACCGGTTAAAGAGCCGGTGTCCTGATACAGGAGAGTGTGATGAACCGGTTAAAGAGCCGGTGTCCTGATACAGGAGCGTGTGATGAACCGGTTAAAGAGCCGGTGTCCTGATACAGGAGCGTGTGATGAACCGGTTAAAGAGCCGGTGTCCTGATACAGGAGAGTGTGATGAAGGTTAAAGAGCCGGTGTCCTGATACAGGAGTGTGTGATGAACCGGTTAAAGAGCCGGTGTCCTGATACAGGAGTGTGTGATGAAGGTTAAAGAGCCGGTGTCCTGATACAGGAGTGTGTGATGAACCGGTTAAAGAGCCAGTGTCCTGATACAGGAGTGTGTGATGAACCGGTTAAAGAGCCAGTGTCCTGATACAGGAGTGTGTGATGAACCGGTTAAAGAGCCAGTGTCCTGATACAGGAGTGTGTGATGAACCGGTTAAAGAGCCGGTGTCCTGATACAGGAGTGTGTGATGAACCGGTTAAAGAGCCGGTGTCCTGATACAGGAGTGTGTGATGAACCGGTTAAAGAGCCGGTGTCCTGATACAGGAGTGTGTGATGAACCGGTTAAAGAGCCGGTGTCCTGATACAGGAGTGTGTGATGAACCGGTTAAAGAGCCGGTGTCCTGATACAGAGAGATGTGTGTGAACCGGTGTTAAGGAGATGCCGGTGTCCTGATACAGGAGTGTGTGATGAAACCGGTTTAAAGAGCTGGGTGTCCTGATACAGGAGTGTGTGATGAACAGGTTAAAGAGCCGGTGTCCTGATACAGGAGTGTGTGATGAAACCGGTCTTTAAAGAGCCGTGTCCTGATACAGGAGTGTGTGATGAACCGTGTTGCTAGAAAAGAAGAGCCCGGTGTCCTGATACAGGAGAGTGTGCTGAACCGGTTAAAGAGCCGGTGCCCTGATACAGGAGCGTGTGATGAACCGGTTAAAGAGCCGGTGTCCTGATACAGGAGAGTGTGATGAACCGGTTAAAGAGCCGGTGTCCTGATACAGGAGAGTGTGATGAACCGGTTAAAGAGCCGGTGTCCTGATACAGGAGTGTGTGATGAACCGGTTAAAGAGCCGGTGTCCTGATACAGGAGTGTGTGATGAACCGGTTAAAGAGCCGGTGTCCTGATACAGGAGAGTGTGATGAACCGGTTAAAGAGCCGGTGTCCTGATACAGGAATGTGTGATGAACCGGTTAAAGAGCCGGTGTCCTGATACAGGAGTGTGTGATGAACCGGTTAAAGAGCTGGTGTCCTGATACAGGAGTGTGTGATGAACAGGTTAAAGAGCTGGTGTCCTGGAGTTCTAGATAACCAAATGTATAAGCACAAGAACCTAAATAAATATGTTCTTTTTAAACCATGTGGAATAAAATCAGAACACACACTCACACAGACACCCCCACACCCACACGCACAAAGCGACTTAATTAACACACTTGAAACAACAAGCACATAACGCACCCAGCTCCTTCCTGCACGCCCTCACAGGACCCGAGTGAAAGCCCCGAGAGGGAGAGGGAGTGTCCCTCTCTTTAACATGCCTTTGTTTTAAGTGGCCCCTGAGTGCTTTTCTCTCTGGGCTTCTAAAAAGGTCTATTCTCTCCAGTCCTGCTTTTCAGCCTGACACCACCTCCGATCTGTATGGACCATTATCAACCGAACAATTGGGCAAAAACCAACATGGGTGAGCGGAGAACTCAACCCCTCCCCAAAAAGTCTTTCTATTGACCCCCTGGAGGCCACCGTTAACCCCTTAAACCCAGAGGGTCCGGATGCGTTTCCGTTCCTCCAATGTAGATTAATTCACAATAGATACTGAATAATTCATAGTTGATACTGAGTAATTTGTAGTTGGTACTGAATAATTCGTAGTTGGTACTGAATAATTTGTAGTTGATACTGAGTAATTCGTAGTTGGTACTGAATAATTCGTAGTTGCTACTGAATAATTCATAGTTGCTACTGAATAATTCATAGTTGCTACTGAATAATTCGTAGTTGATACTGAATAATTCGTAGTTGATACTGAGTAATTTGTAGTTGGTACTGAATAATTTGTAGTTGGTACTGAATAATTTGTAGTTGATACTGAGTAATTCGTAGTTGGTACTGAATAATTTGTAGTTGATACTGAGTAATTCGTAGTTGATACTGAGTAATTTGTAGTTGGTACTGAATAATTCGTAGTTGGTGCTGAATAATTCATAATTGGTACTGAATAATTCATAATTGATACTGAATAATTCATAGTAGTTACTGAGTAATTCGTAGTTGATACTAAATAATTCGTAGTTGATACTGAATAATTAATAGTTGCTACTGTATAATTCGTAGTTGATACTGAGTAATTCGTAGTTGGTACTAAATAATTCGTAGTTGGTACTGAATAGGTACTAAATAATTCATAATTGATACTAAATAATTCATAGTAGTTACTGAGTAATTCGTAGTTGATACTAAATAATTCGTAGCTGATACTGAATAATTCGTAGTTGATACTAAATAACTCATAGTAGTTACTAAGTAATTCGTAGTTGATACTGAATAATTCACAGTAGATACTGAATAATTTATAGTTGGTACTGAATAATTCGTAGTTGGTGCTGATTATTCACAAGCCTTTTAAAAGAGTACTACAGTGTTTTAGAACCTAGTAAGTACTAGAATTTTAATATTAAAATAAATTAAAATATCGAATTAAATTATGATGTACAGACTTACAGTAGAATATTAGTATTAATATTAGATACTGAATATTAATAACAGTATCACAATATATCGGATCGTAACCGCTTCATCTGTCGCTTACTCAATCAGATATTCTGATATATAGGAGCACAGCATCTAATACCACTGCCTTGTCCATCACGGCGCTCACCATGACAACATTTACACGCCCGCACGTCACTGTCAACACAACACATGGACACATACGCTTCATACTCTCCACACGCTCCATACGCTCCAGCACCCCTCGCTTCATACTCTCCGCACCCCATACGCTCCAGCACCCATACGCTTCATACTCGCCACACGCTCCATATACTCCAGCACCCATACGCTTCATACTCGCCACACGCTCCATATACTCCAGCACCCATACGCTTCATACTCTCCACACACCCCATACGCTCCAGCACCCATACGCTTCATACTCTCCACACCCCATACGCTTCAGCACCCATACGCTTCATACTCTCCACACCCCATACGCTCCAGCACCCATACGCTTCATACTCTCCACACCCCATACGCTCCAGCACCCATACGCTTCATACTCTCCACACCCCATACGCTCCAGCACCCATACGCTTCATACTCTCCACACCCCATACGCTCCAGCACCCATACGCTTCATACGCTCCAGCACCCCTCGCTTCATACTCTCCACACCCCATACGCTCCAGCACCCATACGCTTCATACTCTTCACACCCCATACGCTCCAGCACCCATACGCTTCATACTCTCCACACGCTCCAGCACCCATACGCTTCATATGCTCCAGCACCCATACGCTTCCTACTCTCCACACCCCATATGCTCCAGCACCCATACGCTTCATACTCTCCACACCCCATACGCTCCAGCACCCATACGCTTCATACTCTCCACACCCCATACGCTCCAGCACCCATACGCTTCATACTCTCCACACCCCATACGCTCCAGCACCCATACGCTTCATACTCTCCACACGCTCCAGCACCCATATGCTTCATACTCTCCACACGCTCCATATGCTCCAGCACCCATACGCTTCATACTCTCCACACACTCCATACGCTCCAGCAACCATACGCTTCATACTCTCCACACACCTCCATAACGCTTCCAGCACCCATACGCTTCATACTCTCCACACACTCCATACGCTCCAGCAACCATACGCTTCATACTCTCCACACCCCATACGCTCCAGCACCCATACGCTTCATACTCTCCAGCACCCCATATGCTCCAGCACCCATACGCTTCAGACTCTCCACACCCCATACGCTCCAGCACCCATACGCTTCATACTCTCCACACCCCATATGCTCCAGCACCCAAACGCTTCATACTCTCCACACCCCATACGCTCCAGCACCCATACGCTTCATACTCTCCAGCACCCCATATGCTCCAGCACCCATACGCTTCCGACTCTCCACATGCTCCAGCACCCAAACGCTTCATACTCTCAACACGCTCCATATACTCCAGCACCCATACGCTTCAGACTCTCCACACCCCATACGCTCCAGCACCCATACGCTTCATACTCTCCACACCCCATACGCTCCAGCACCCATACGCTTCAGACTCTCCACACCCCATACGCTCCAGCACCCATACGCTTCATACTCTCCACACCCCATACGCTCCAGCACCCATACGCTTCATACTCGCCACACGCTCCATATGCTCCAGCACCCATACGCTTCAGACTCTCCACACCCCACACGCTCCAGCACCCAAACGCTTCATACTCTCAACACGCTCCATATACTCCAGCACCCATACGCTTCATACTCTCAACACCCCATACGCTCCAGCACCCAAACGCTTCATACTCTCAACACGCTCCATACGCTCCGCACCCATACGCTTCATACTCTCCACACGCTCCATACTCTCAACACGCTCCATATACTCCAGCACCCATACGCTTCATACTCTCCACACGCTCCATATGCTCCAGCACCCATACGCTTCATACTCTCCACACCCCATATGCTCCAGCACCCATACGCTTCATACTCTCAACACGCTTCGTATACTCCAGCACCCATACCCTTCATACTCGCCACACGCTCCATACGCTCCAGCACCCATACGCTTCATACTCTCCACACCCCATACGCTTCATACTCGCCACACGCTCCATACGCTCCAGCACCCATACGCTTCATACGCTCCAGCACCCATACGCTTCATACTCTCCACACGCTCCATATGCTCCAGCACCCATACGCTTCATACTCTCCACACGCTCCATATGCTCCAGCACCCATACGCTTCATACTCTCCACACGCTCCATATGCTCCAGCACCCATACGCTTCATACTCTCCACACCCCATACGCTCCAGCACCCATACGCTTCATACTCTCCACACGCTCCATATACTCCAGCACCCATACGCTTCATACTCTCCACACGCTCCAGCACCCATACGCTTCATACTCTCCACACGCTCCATACGCTCCAGCACCCATACGCTTCATACTCTCCACACGCTCCATATGCTCCAGCACCCATACGCTTCATACTCTCCACACGCTCCATAAGCTCCAGTACTCCAATACCCCAATACTCCACCATTCCAGCACTGATGGATCCCGGCGTTCTCTTCGTCAGTGGGGATGGAGAGCATTCCGGCTGGACATTTCCAGCTTTGAGTGTGATGCTAAAGTAAAGCACGCTTGGCATCGCCACACAGCACCCACGCCTGCACACACAGCCCCCACGCCCGCACACACAGGCACACACGGCCCCCACGCCTGCACACACAGGCACACACGGCCCCCACGCCTGCACACACAGGCACACACGGCCCCCACGCCTGCACACACAGGCACACACGGCCCCCACGCCTGCACACACAGGCGCACAGATATCAATTCCGATATAATTCCAAAACTATTCCCAGATCCCTGTGCATCCGTATTTACTCCCTCCCATATGCGATACAGCAACTTTCCCGGGGTTATGCACCAGATAGCGCGCGTCTGTTCGGCACCCCCTCTGGTTTTTGGTGTACTGTACACGCAGCCACATGACCGCAATCCCTACAGTCCAGCGCCAGCGTGAACAAGGAGCAAGCGTAGCAAGCGGCCCCTCGTCACCACCTCTGGAGGCAGGCAGCTGGTGGACATGCTGATTCTGGATTGTACACAGCCCACCTACCCGCCGAGCCGGGTGTGTACGCGCCAGTGTGGGAGCAGCCTGGGGGTCTGTGCGTAGTACTCCTACAGCGGAACACAGGGCTCGCTGCGGGGCTCGGCACACACGGGTCAGTACCAACACCGAGCTCAGTTACACTAAAATCATATACATCAATAATCAGTGACAATATTATATAATCATATTTCATTCAGTTGGTCGCCGAACCCCTTAGAACCTAAACCTGTGGGTTCTATCTAACGAGGTTCCTGTTGTTCTCGCAGGTACACAGTGAGCACGTACTCAGTACACCCTCTGAATAACGTTCCACTGACCCATAACTGACCCTTACACTCCACCAGATTCCTCTCCTCTCCATGTAAACTGGGCGGTCCTAATCCTGGGTAACACCTCCATAAGCATTCCCCTGACCAATCACAGGGCTGATGGCTCTGGCCCCGCCCATACACACCGTTTCAGAGTCAGGGAATCTTAGCGAGCTAAAGCTAACCAGCATCACCAACAGCTAGCAAGCTAGACCTGTCTGTCATCCCTTCATTCCTTCATCCATCACTAACACTGTTTATTCATCCCTTCATTCCTTTATCCATCACCAACACTGTTCCTTCATCCCTTCATTCCTTTATCTATACACCAACACTGTTCCTTCATCCTTTATTCCTTTATCATTCACCAACATTGTTCCTTCATCCCTTCATTCCTTTATCCATCACCAACATCGTTCCCTCATCCCTTCATTCCTTTATCCATCACCAACATCGTGTGTTGAGAGCAGACCTGCTGAAACTGGATTGTGAAAAGTGGTTCCACGTTCCTGTTTAGGAGCACACCTATTCCACAGGGCTGAAGGGGTTAACCCTCATGCAGGCAGAGACACGGCGTCAGCTGGGTCAATGCGACTGAACCAATGGGATGCTCTGCTTTTTCTTCCCCGTGCGGCAGAAAGAAAAGAAAAGTGATTCTGAGCGTCTGCCCACACACAGTCCAAAAATACCCCCAGCCGCGGACCGGTTCAGTCTCGGGCCTGCTCGGCGGCCGGGCTCCAGCATTCCCCACAATAAACACCTCTTACTCCGACTCCCCGGAGTGTGCACTGGAGGGAGAGCGAGGGAGGGACAGAGAGAGAGAGAGAGAGAGAGAGAGAGAGACAGACAGACAGACAGAGAGACAGAGAGACAGACAGAGATAGAGAGACAGACAGAGATAGACAGAAAGACAGAGAGAGAGACAGCGAGAGAGAGAAAGAGAGAGAGAGAGAGAGAGAGAGAGAGAGAGACAGAGCGACAACGAGAGAGAGAGAGAGAGAGAGACAGAGGGACAACGAGAGAGAGAGAGAGAGAGACAGAGAGACAACGAGAGAGAGAGAGAGAGAGAGACAGAGAGACAACGAGAGAGAGAGAGAGAGAGAGAGAGAGAGAGAGAGAGACAGAGAGACAACGAGAGAGAGAGAGAGAGAGAGAGAGAGACAGACACAGACAGACAAAGACAGAGAGAGAGAGAGAGAAACAGAGAGAGACAGAGAGAGACAACGAGAGAGAGAGAGCACACCCTCAGCTCAGCACACCCTCCATGAACACCACGGTAAGGTGCTAACTTCATCACATCACCGACAATTAGCAAATCCAGCACGGCAAACTGCTGACACCGAGACACTACACCCGGAATAACCATGTTACTCACGCTAGCAGCAGTAGTGCCAGTTCTCCAGCACTCCCCTAAAACATCCAACCGTATTTAACACGGGGCACTCTACACGGCACAGGGCATCAGCAGCACCTCCACCCTCAACAAACTCCCCGCGACTGAACCGTACCGGACACCTGCAGCACCTCCACCTGCAGCACCTCCACCTGCAGCACCTCCACCCTCAACAAACTCCCCGCGACTGAGCCGTACCGGACACCTGCAGCACCTCCACCTGCAGCACCTCCACCTGCAGCACCTCCACCTGCAGCACCTCCACCTGCAACACCTCCACCTGCAGCACCTCCACCTGCAGCACCTCCACCTGCAGCACCTCCACCTGCAGCACCTCCACCTGCAGCACCTCCATCCGGAAAACACCTCCACCTGCAACACCTCCACCTGCAACACCTCCACCTGCAACACCTCCTCCTGCACCAGTAACAGCTGGGACTGGACGAGTTTCCGGACGTAGGCCACATCAATGTTCAGACACTCAGATTTGGTGGATGCCTTCCCTGGCACCATTCCGAGGAGAATTCCCTGTAGACTGGGATTTTATCCACCGCTGGTAGACCTAAACGACCGTCCTGGGGTTTACCTGTGGGGTGTGAGTGACGGGATCCATAGATTGGGAAGAGGTGCTACAGTGCAGGGAATGTTTCGTTCCATGTGTGGAAAATGGCTCCAGAGCAGATGTTAGTGATTGGCTAAAAGGAGGGACTGCATGTGGGTGTGGCCAAAGACCATAGTGTGAAGGAAGTAGCTGAATCTGCAGGTGTATGGAAGCGTACGGTCATACGGGTCTACCAGCAGTGGATACAATCCCAGCCTACAGGGAATTCTCCTCGGAACTGTGCCAGGGAAGGAAGGCATCCGCCAAATCTGGACCAACTGACCAGTTCTTTGATGTGAGAGTGTCTGAACACTGATGTGGCTACATCCAGAACCTCGTCCAGTCCATGCCCGATCCAGTCCCAGCTGTTGTTGTTGCAGGTGGAGGTGCTACAGGGAACAGGGTAGTCGGCCATGAACACCACCACACAGCGTATTAGTTACAACAGCTCACGATGACGGTGAAACCCAACAGCGGCAGTCTACCAGGGTTTCCTCCGCAGCCAGGAGGCAGAATCCCTCAGCATCCTTCGCTCACGGTTCTCCTGTACCGGGGGAACCAATGCGCCCTCAGGGCAGCGCGTGTCTGTCTGTGTCTGCAGGGAGACATGTCTGCTGTTCCTGAGTCAGTGACCAGACCAGCACATTTCCCTTCCCTCAGTGAAGGCAGGAGTACCGACTCAGGTGCCGGGATAATTTGGGAATCACTTCGTAATTCCACGGTTCATGAGCCACTTCCAGCCTCCCGTTTACCCCTCACGATAAACAGGCTGTTTCTGCTACTGTGCCTTTAAGTCCAACATATGTAAATGAGCTCTGTTCTGATTGGCTGCCGTCTTACATTCCATTCAAAATGACTCATGTTCATGCTGCTCTGTTACCTGTGACCATGCTCTACACTGCAGTGCTGTCCCATTAATAATTAATAATAAATAATAAATAATAATAATAATAATAATAATACTGCTGTTATTATTATTATTATTATTATTAAGTAGATGGGTCTCTTGTCCAAAGCCCCATCGTAGCAGCTCCTGTCTCCCGTTTACAGGGCTATATGATTAGCTATAGTGATTCCTCGTTGCCAAACTCGGCACTACAAAAGCCCCCAGAGAGACCACCACACTGCCCACTCACGCGAAACACTGAACCACAGACTAAAGGGAGAGAACAAGAGGAGGAGAGGACGTAAGCAAATCTGGACACAGCCGGGGACATACAAAGAGGACAACACACACAGAGAGAGAGAGAGAGAGAGAGAGAGAGAGAGCATAAAAGAGAGAGAGAGAGAGAGAGAGAGAGAGAGAGAGAGAGAGAGAGAGAGAGAGAGAGAGAGAGAGAGAGAGAAACATAAGGGGATAGCGGTTAGAGAGAGTGAAGAGAGCGACAGAGAGAGACACAGAACAAAAGACAGAGAGGAACAGAGAGAGGGAGACAGACAGAGACAGAGAGAGAGAGAAAGAGAGGGAGAGAGAGTGTGTGAGACAGAGTAAGAGAGAGAGGGAGAGAGAGTGTGTGAGACAGAGTAAGAGAGAGAGACACAGAGAGAGAGAGAGAGAGAGAGCGTAAGAGAGCAAGAGAGAAAGAGAGAGAGAGAGAGAGAGAGAGAGAGAGAGAGAGAGAGAGAGAGAGAGAGAGAGAGAGCATACTCATGTTCTCCCTCTCCCCCAGATCACAATCACCATCAGAAGCATTTCTCAGCATTAATGATGAATACCAGGCTGTTGATCCAGAACGGAGAGGGAGAACTCTTAACTGCTTCCTGACAGCTCTGAAAGTTATGACTCCGGTCCGTTATCAGGAGCGGTCCCCTTACAAACATTATTACTGGACAGAACTTCAGATTCCGCTGATACCTGACGGTTCTAGTAGAGCAAAACCAACACGACAGACACTGAGACCGTACAGACCGACACTGAGACCGCACAGACCGACACTGAGACCGCTCAGACCGACACTGAGACCGTACAGACCGACACTGAGACCGCTCAGACAGTCACTGAGATCGTTCAGACCAACACTGAGACCGTACAGACCGACACTGAGACCGTACAGACCAACACTGAGACCGTTCAGACCGACACTGAGACCGCTCAGACCGACACTGAGACCGCACAGACAGACACTGAGACCGTACAGACAGACACTGAGACCATACAGACCAACACTAGGACCGTACAGACCAACATGAGGACCGTACAGACCAACACTGAGACCGTTCAGACCAACACTGAGACCGTACAGACCAACAATGAGACCGTACAGACCAACAATGAGACCGTACAGACCGTCACTAGGACCATTCAGACCGACACTGAGACCGTTCAGACCGACACTGAGACCGTACAGACCAACACTGAGACGGTACAGACCAACACTGAGACCGTTGAGACCGTTCAGACCGACACTGAGACCGCTCAGACCGTCAATGAGACAGTTCAGACAGTCACTGAGACCACTCAGAGCGACACTGCGACCGTTCAGACCAACACTAGGACCGTACAGACCGACACTGAGACCGTACAGACCGACACTGAGACCGTACAGACCGACACTGAGACCGTACAGACCGACACTAGGACCGTACAGACCGACACTGAGACCGTACAGACCGACACTGAGACCGTACAGACCGACACTGAGACCGTACAGACCGTCACTAGGACCGTTCAGACCAACACTGAGACCGTACAGACCAACACTGAGACCGTTGAGACCGTTCAGACCGTCACTGAGACCCTGAGACTGTTCAGACCGTCACTGAGACCGCTCAGACCGTCAATGAGACAGTTCAGACAGTCACTGAGACCACTCAGAGCGACACTGCGACCGTTCAGACCGACACTGCGACCGTTCAGACCAACACTAGGACCGTACAGACCGACACTAGGTACGTACATACCGACACTAGGACCGTACAGACCGACACTGAGACCGTACAGACCGACACTGAGACCGTACAGACCGACACTGAGACCGTACAGACCAACACTGAGACCGTACAGACCGTCACTAGGACCGTTCAGACCAACACTGAGACCGTACAGACCAACACTGAGACCGTGTTCAGACGACCACACTCAACCGTTGTTTTTTGCCGTCACTGGACGGAGACCCTGAGACTGTTCAGACCGTCACTGAGACCGCTCAGACCGTCAATGAGACAGTTCAGACAGTCACTGAGACCACTCAGAGCGACACTGCGACCGTTCAGACCAACACTGCGACCAATTAGACCGACACTGCGACCGTTCAGACCAACACTAGGACCGTACAGACCAACACTAAGGGCCATTAAGGCCGACACACTGGACCCATACTAAGACCGCCACTGAGTCACCTTCGTCAGCCACCGACACTTCTAGCTGCGACGTTCACTACTGACACGTGAGACAGAGCGGTTAGACACGTAACAACTGTCGAACCGTTTACAGACCGACACTGAGACCGTACAGACCGACACTAGGACCGTGTCCATGTAGAACCGTTCAGACCATACACTGCTGAAACCGTTCAGACCGACACTGACTGACCGTTAAGACGCGTCACAGGATGGTAAAAACCCTTCACTTGACTATTTCCTAGTCAGAAGGACCCAGAACGTTAGCAACTCAGAAGACCGTACAGTTGAGAACCGCTGATGGATAACATTCTGATGGTTCAGACCGTACAAGACCTCTGAGACTGTCCTCAGACCGACAATGAGACAGTTCAGACAGTCATCTGAGACCCTCAGAGTGTTTACACTGACGCACGTGTCATGAGGTTGCCTGTAGTGAACTTGTGTTTTCATAGATGCACCAGACAATCTGCAGGACCTGATACCATAGACAGACACTGCGACCGTTCAGACCGACACTGCGAATGTTCAGACCGACACTGTACGCAGAAGCGGATGTTCAGGTCCTGGAGTAGGACACCTGCGGATAAGATACAGGGAGCGTTCCACCTGTGCTCCGACCGTATTTTAGACCGCCACTAGTAGGGATCCGTTCACACCGACACTGCTGCTGCGACTGTTCACACTGACACTGAGGTGAGCGGTCAGACCGTCACTGCGACCGTTCAGACCGACACTGCGACCGTTCAGACCGACACTGCGACCGTTCAGACCGCCACTGCGACCGTTCAGACAGACACTGCTGCAACCGTTCGGGCCGACACTGCACTGCCAAGAAGTCGGTACAATTGAAAAATCCTTCCTTCACTATTTCTAGCCTGAACCCAGAACGTAGCGTATCAGACTGCCAGTAAGTTGCGGTTGTGATGTCATAACATCTGATTGGTCCAATCCATCTTTTTACAAGCTCTGTGTTATTAGATTCAGACACTCACACAGCGTTCTGTATCTGCCCCCTGCTGTGTTTATCGCACTGTGTGTGCTGTATTGATCGCACTGTGCTTTCCTGGTGCACCATGATCCTGCAGGAACCCTGATCCATTACACTGTGCACCACTGAAACCACAACACAGCCTCTTAAACCTGAACCTGAACTTACGCAGAGCGCACCAGAGTTCCTGGAGTAGGGAACCCGCACGTATAAGAACAGGGAGTGTTCCACCGCTGTGCTCCGAGGAGAGGACTGTATTTATACTTACTGTATTAGTAGTATTTAATCAGCATGTAAACACACACACACAGATACCACACACACACACACACACACACACCTCACACACACACACACTCACACACACTAACACACACCATACACACACATACCACACACTCACACACTCATACACACACACACACACACACACACACCATACACACACTAACATACACACATACCACACACTCACACACACACACAGATACCACACACACACACACACACACACCTCACACACACACACACCCACACATACCACAACACATACACACACAGATACCACACACACACACACACACACACACACACACACACACACACACACACACACCATACAAACACACACACACCATACAAACACACACACACACAGACACAATATCAAACACACACAATATCAAACACACACACACTAACACACACACCATACACACACACACAGACACAATATCAAACACACACACACACACACATACACACACACACACACTATCAAACACACACAGACACACACACACACCATATACACACACACACACACACCATAGACACACACACAGACACACACACACACACACACCATATACACACACACACACACACATACATACACACACACACACACACACCATATACACACACACACACACACACACATACATACACACACACACACATCATATACACACACACCATAGACACAAACACCATAGACACACACACACATACACACACCATATACACACACTCACACAGGATCGGGACTGAACAGCTGTGTAGCCTTAAGAAGACTCGTCAGCGAGGCTAACCGGCTAACACGGCTAACAGTCTGCTAGGGAGCGTAAAGACTGGACTCTGGAGCGATGGAAGAAGGTCATGTGGTCTGATGAGTCCAGATTTACCCTGATCCAGAGTGATGGGGGCTTCAGGGTAAGAAGAGAGGGGGCTGAGGTGATCACCCATCATGCCTAGTGCCCACCGTACGAGCCTGTGGGGGCAGTGCTATGATCTGGGGATGCTGTAGTTGGTCAGGTCCAGGTTCAGCAACACCATGTGCCCAAAGTATGAGGTCAGCGGACCCCCTGAACATCCTGGACCACCTGGTTACTCCAGCAGTGGATTTCTTCTTCCCTGATGGCACGGCCATATTCCAGGATGGCAATGCCAGGACTCATCCCAGACTGTGAGAGAGCGACTCAGGGACATGGCTTGGCCACCACAGAGTCCAGACCTGAACCCCAGTGAACCCCGATGGTGCGGCACTAACAGGAGGACTCATGGAGGACTTCAATGCTCATGTGGCGGTTGGGTCCCATGTTGGACAACCCATCGGCCCGCTCTCGCTGTGGTTCGCGTTGGGTCTTCCAGATTCGACACAGATTCGACACTGCTGCGACCGTTCGGGCCGACACTGCTGCGACCGTTCGGGCCGACACTGCTGCGACCGTTCGGGCCGACACTGCTGCGACCGTTCGGACCGACACTGCTGCGACCGTTCGGACCGACACTGTTGCGACCGTTCGGACCGACACTGCTGCCAACACTGGGACCGCCCGGACCGACGCAGACACTGCGACCGCCCGGACCGACGCAGACACTGCGACCGCCCGGACCGACGCAGACACTGCGACCGCCTGGACCGACACAGCGACTGACCGGACCGACACTGCGACCGTCCGGACCGACACCGACACTGCGACTGACCGGACCGACGTCGACACTACGACCGCCCGGGCCGACACTGCGACCGTTCAGACCGACACTGCGACCGTCCGGACCAACACTGCGACCGTCCGGACCGACGCCGACACTGCGACCGTTCGGACCGACACTGCGACCGTTCGGACCGATGCTGACACTGCAACTGTCCGGACCGACACTGCGACTGTCCGGACCGATACTGACACTGCGACCGTGAACTCCTCTCTGAAGCGAAGCGAACCGCACTCGCGGAAGATGCTACCGAACACATCAGCACCAGTCAGAATGGAACCCGCACGCAAGAGGACGGCCTTATATAGCCAGTCAGGTACAGCACCTAAAACCTACCCACCAGGCTTCATTCCTGACGCTTGATTGCTTCTGGTACTGACCATAACCACACATATCACATGCCCTACAGTGATGCAGTGTACTGATGTGATGGATACGCACACACATGCATGTTTTAATGCACATCCAGTAAATAAAGCCTGGCGTGTGTAATGCACTGCACTGCACGACAGACAGACAGACCCAGTGATGCAGCCCGCTGCTGATGTCCGATGCGATGCGATGCTGAGTGAATCAAAACAAAAGACCTAGCTCTGTCACCGTGACTCGGATGCCATGATGCTGCCCCTCCATAGAGATGTAGGAGCCAGCGTTTGCACGGGTCACCAACAAAGCCGCTCAGCTTTCAGCAGCAGAGCAACCGACTGGATGGGCCCTCCACTCTACCTGCCATATTCATCCACTGACCCCCCCGCAAACCCCCCCCACCCAACCCAGCCTCTCACTGCACTGGGAGCCCACCATGCTTTTAGATCTAGGCCTGGCTTGTTTTGCTCTCAGGAATAGCTCGTACAGTAATAGACGCCCCCCGCCCCCCCTCCCTCCAGCTCAACACCAACCCCCCCACCCCCTCACCCCTGCAAACATGACACCATTTGTATGGAGGGGAAGAGGAAAGAGGAGCGCATCCTTCATTTAAGAGCCTTCATCTCACTGCATCATCCTGAAACAATGCAGAGGTGCCGCTGGCGTCCTCTGAGGCTCTGAGCTCCATGTTTGAATTTTCTCCCGTTCCACCTTAAACGGTGCAGCAGTAAAGGTGGAACGGGAAAAACAATAATCCGAGCAAAGAGCTGAGCCTCAGTCTCCAGTGCCCATTTCAGAGCTGGACCAGCTGGAAAAGAGGGGGAGGAGGGAGAGGGGGGTGCCAGGGAAGAAGGATACTGCTGCACCACTTAAGGTGGAACTGCTGCACCATTTAAGGTGGACCGGGAAAATTCGACCATGGAAAGGAGCTTTAGCCTCCGGTGCCCGTTTCAGAGCTGGACGGCTGGAAATTACAGAGCGGAGGATCAGAGGCTGCTGCACCGTTTAAGGTGGACCTGCTGTTTAAGGTGGAACGGGGGGGATCCGAACAAGGAGCTGAGCTTTAGCAGCTCCAGTGCCATTTCAGAGGAGCTGGACAGCTGGAAAAGGGAGGGCTGGGGAACAGAAAGAGCAGAAAGAAAGGAAGAACGTGGACGGGCTAACTCACCAGCTGGGTCAGGTTTTCTGGATCCAGAGGAGAACAACGTGTCCGGCTCCTTTGTGGTTCTAGGTTAGTCTGAAGGCTTTATAGCTCCGGCAGCCAAACTGCTGCTGCTGCTGCGGCTTCGACAGGCTCCAGTGATCTCGGGGGGGCTTTTCCTTTTTTTTGCAGGCGGGATGGAAACAGAGAGAGAGCGAGAGAGAGAGTGGGGGATGGTGCAGATACCAAGGGATGGGAGGGTTGGTGAGGGGGGCAGCACGCAAACAGAGTGGGAGGAGCATCTGTGTCTGACATTCAGCAACACCAGTGTTTCCAAAAGGAGACCCAGCGGCGTCCAATCAATGCCGAGCAAGGGGCGGGGCGTGGTGAAAAAACTACAAATCCCAGACGCACGCTCGCACGCACGTAGGCACGCACGCAGACTGCGTCCAAAACAACATACTACCACAGTCGTGGCAAAAAAAAAGTCAAAACAAAAGAAATATTTATTTAAATAATATTAAAATGAGAAACAAATAAATACAATTAAAATTCTAATTAAATAAATTAATGTCGAGGCATGTAGACTATGGCCTGAACTTTATGGGTTCAAAAAAGCGTTGCTATTACAAACTGACTGCCGTATTTCCTGTTAAGAAGCCCAGACGTCCCATAATGCACTGCTTTGGTGCAAACCCTGTAAATAGAAAAGATAAGCACTGCCGACACACACTACACCCCTATATGTGCTGTTATTCGTGGTGTATAGTGGCAGAGAGCCGTGCCACACGTCACAGCAGTCTGAAATGTTCGAACACGCGCCGGACTACAAATCCCAGCAGCACCTGCGCGCCGCGCGTCCACGGCCGCCACTGTTGTTGTTGTTGTGGCCACGCGGTGACGTAGGCAGGCTGGCTGGCTCTGTAGCTGCACTGAAGTCATCACTAAGCGCCAGACCTGCATTAATATTCGACAGTTTAGATGATAAATATGGAAAAAATAAAGACTGTTGATCTGTCTGTCTCTAACTTCATCAAGTTGTGTTGTGTTTATTTACTTGTGCTGTGTTTATTTAGTTGTGTTGTGTTTATTGAATTGTGTTGTGTTTGTTGAGTTGGTCTGTGTTTGTTAAGTTGCGCTCTGTTTGTTGAGTTGTGCTGTAATTGTTGAGTAGTGCTGTATTTATTGAGTTGTGTTTATTTAGTTGTGCTGTATTTACTGAGTTGTGCTGTATTTATTGAGTTGTGTTGTGTTAATTTACCTGTGCTGTATTTATTGAGTTGTGTTGTGTTAATTTACCTGTGCTGTATTTATTGAGTTGTGTTGTGTTAATTTACCTGTGCTGTATTTATTGAGTTGTGCTGTATTTATTGAGTTGTGTTGTGTTTATTGAGTTGTGTTGTGTTTATTGAGTTGGTCTGTGTTTGTTAAGTTGCGCTCTGTTTGTTGAGTTGTGCTCTGTGTATTGCGTTGTGTTGTGTTTCAGTAGTGCTGTATTTGTTGACTTGTGTTTGTCAAGTTGTGTTGTGTTTATTGAGTTGTGTTGTGTTTGTCAAGTTGGTCTTTGTTTAAGTTGTGCTGTGTTTGTGGAGTTGTGCTGTGTTTATTTAGTTGTGCTGTATTTGTGGAGTTGTGCTGTGTTTATTTAGTTGTGCTGTATTTGTGGAGTTGTGCTGTGTTTATTTAGTTGTGCTGTATTTGTGGAGTTGTGCTGTGTTTGTCAAGTTGGTCTGTGTTTGTTAAGTTGTGCTCTGTTTGTTGAGTTGTGCTGTATTTATTGCATTGTGTTGTGTTTCAGTAGTGCTGTATTTGTTGACTTGTGTTTGTCAAGTTGGTCTGTGTTTGTTAAGCTGCGCTCTGTTTGTTGAGTTGTGCTGTGTTTATTTAGTTGTGCTGTATTTATTGAGTTGTGTTTGTTGAGTTGAGTTGTGTTGTGTTTGTCGAGTGGCGCTGTGTTTGTTGAGTAGTGCTGTATTTATTGAGTTGTGTTTGTTGAGTTGTGTGGAGTTGTGTTGTGTTTGTCGAGTGGCGCTGTGTTTGTTGAGTAGTGCTGTATTTGTTGAGTTGTGTTTGAGATGTGTTGTGTTTGTTGAGTAGTGTTTGTTAAGTGGAGTAGTGTAGTGTTGAGTTGTGCTGTATTTGTTGAGTTGTGTTTGTTGTGTTGTGTTTGTCGAGCTGTGCTGTATTCATGGTAGAACTGATGTGTGTCTGAGGAGAGAATTCTGAAAGCTGGTGTCCCGCTGAGGTAACGTGGTTCCTCTCGGAGCAGTTTTTGTCCTCGGGTGACTTTGTGCTGTAAATCTGAAGGAGTCCCTCAGAAGTGTCTTTTCCGGGATGTAATGATCTAGTTTCCTACATGGCAGAGGAACAGTGGAGCATGAGGCAACAGGTAGAACCTCAGTGAGGGGGAGGAAGCACTACAGCACCATCTAGTGGTCAACACCATTGTACACATCATGACCTTAAAGGGGAATTTCATCAAATATTCAGATTTCTCATTTCACCCTCTCTCACTCACTCTGTACACACCTCACACCAAACCCCCTCTCACTCACTCTGTACACACCTCACACCAAACCCTCTCTCACTCGCTCTGTACACACCTCACACCAAACCCTCTCTCCCTCACTCTGTACATACCTCACACCAAACCCTCTCTCACTCACTCTGTACACACCTCACACCAAACCCGCTCTCACTCGCTCTGTACATACCTCACACCAAACCCTCTCTCACTCACTCTGTACACACCTCACACCAAACCCTCTCTCCCTCACTCTGTACACACCTCACACCAAATCCCCTCTCACTCACTCTGTACACACCTCACACCAAACCCTCTCTCACTCACTCTGTACACACCTCACACCAAACCCTCTCTCCCTCACTCTGTACACACCTCACACCAAATCCCCTCTCACTCACTCTGTACACACCTCACACCAAACCCGCTCTCACTCGCTCTGTACACACCTCACACCAAACCCTCTCTCACTCACTCTGTACACACCTCACACCAAACCCTCTCTCACTCACTCTGTACACACCTCACACCAAACCCACTCTCCCTCACTCTGTACACACCTCACACCAAACCCTCTCTCACTCACTCTGTACACACCTCACACCAAACCCGCTCTCACTCACTCTGTACATACCTCACACCAAACCCGCTCTCACTCACTCTGTACATACCTCACACCAAACCCTCTCTCACTCACTCTGTACACACCTCACACCAAACCCTCTCTCACTCACTCTGTACGCACCTCACACCAAACCCGCTCTCACTCGCTCTGTACATACCTCACACCAAACCCTCTCTCACTCACTCTGTACACACCTCACACCAAACCCTCTCTCACTCACTCTACACCTCACACCAAACCCTCTCTCACTCGCTCTGTACACACCTCACACCAAACCCTCTCTCCCTCACTCTGTACACACCTCACACCAAACCCGGTCTCACTCACTCTGTACACACCTCACACCAAACCCTCTCTCACTCACTCTGTACACACCTCACACCAAACCCTCTCTCCCTCATTCTGTACACACCTCACACCAAACCCGGTCTCACTCACTCTGTACACTCCTCACACCAAACCCTCTCTCCCTCACTCTGTACACACCTCACACCAAACCCGCTCTCACTCACTCTGTACACACCTCACACCAAACCCTCTCTCACTCACTCTGTACACACCTCACACCAAACCCTCTCTCCCTCACTCTGTACACACCTCACACCAAACCCTCTCTCACTCACTCTGTACACTCCTCACACCAAACCCTCTCTCCCTCACTCTGTACACACCTCACACCAAACCCTCTCTCACTCACTCTGTACACACCTCACACCAAACCCTCTCTCCCTCACTCTGTACACACCGCACACCAAACCCCCACTCACTCGCTCTGTACACACCTCACACCAAACCCGCTCTCCCTCACTCTGTACTCACCTCACACCAAACCCTCTCTCCCTCACTCTGTACACACCTCACACCAACCACGCTCTCCCTCACTCTGTACACACCTCACACCAAACCCTCTATCCCTCACTCTGTACACACCTCACACCAAACCCTCTCTCCCTCACTCTGTACACACCTCACACCAAACCCGCTCTCCCTCACTCTGTACACACCTCACACCAAACCCTCTCTCACTCACTCTGTACACACCTCACACCAAACCCACTCTCACTCACTCTGTACACACCTCACACCAAACCCGCTCTCCCTCACTCTGTACACACATCACACCAAACCCTCTCTCCCTCACTCTGTACACACCTCACACCAAACCCTCTCTCCCTCACTCTGTACACACCTCACACCAAACCCTCTCTCCCTCACTCTGTACACACCTCACACCAAACCCGCTCTCCCTCACTCTGTACACACCTCACACCAAACCCCCTCTCACTCACTCTGTACACACCTCACACCAAACCCTCTCTCCCTAAAGAAAAGAGTTTCTATAATGAAAATTAGTTTCTATAAAGGAAATAAAATTAATAAAAAATTTGTTTCTAAAAACAAGGTGTGTGTGGGTGTGGGTGTGCTGGATAGTAACTCACCAAATGTAATTAGTTTTTTCTGTATATAGTTCTAAGGGTGATTCCAATTTACCAGATGTGGGACAAAGATGTGGGACAAACTATGTTTGTGTGGGACAATGTGGGACACCAATGCATCAAGATAAAATAGTGTGTAATAGGGTAAAATAACTTTAAATTAAACATCTCTATTCTGCCCCTTTAGCACATAAAACTGCAAATAATAATGTGTTTATAAATAAATGAAAGAAACTTAACAGAACAGACAGTTCTTTAATGTGCTTTAAAAGGATACAGCTTTCCAGTTTTCTCTAACAACAGAGAGCAACAACAACTCCAGCACAACCCAACCAAACACTACATTAGTCCTTTTTTCTAGTAAAACAAATTGACCATGTACTGGATAATGCAGCATAGGCTGTTTATCTGCACAAAACAAAACTCAGTCAAATGAGAATCACGTAAATTGACTACAAAAAAACATTTACTAATCTAAAGGCACCACTGGGTATAAAATTAGCAATTACATAAACTAATAAAAAATTGGTCAAGAGGAAACAAAAAATATATTAAATAATCTTTTATCCATCCATTTATCATAACACAATCAATGCTCTTTCAGCACCAAGAAGAACACCTGGCTGATTTTTTGAACTTCTGTCCATCATAGGTCTTTCAGTTTTCTCCATCACACCAACAACTGCAGGCAGGCTGGGCCCACACAGACAATGTACTTCTAGCACCAGAGAATGCATCTAGCAGTGAAGCACAAGAATAGAGCAATGTCTTAAAATCTTGCACCACATTTGCTCAGTGCAATATTCTAATTTATATCTTAGACAATGTTTATCTTACCTTAGATGTTACTCTTGGCTTTGTACTTTTTGCTTGAGCGTGCAGCTTCTAGTAAATCTGTCTGCTTAAGTGCAAAGCTGTAGAATTCCTTACAACTGTATTCAAAGTTGGTCTTGACTTGAATTTCACTCTTGATAAGCTCCACAGAGCAACGATTCCTCTGGTCACTCCAGGCTGCAGTCATGAGTAAAAACACTCTCTCTACAGAAGCATTGGTGATGGGGATGCTGAAGAGAAAGGATGCAACAGCAGTCAGATTTGGTGTCTTAGTGCTCTTAAGCAAGATCTCCCACTTCTCCACAACAGGAGCTTTTTTCTCCACAATTTCCTGCTGCCGTGGCAAAGTCATGCAGTACTCCTCATAGAGTTCATCCATGTCCAGTCTTCCCCCTATCTGTAGGACCTCCACGGCATCACTGAGCTGGGAGAATGTGAAGATGCTCTTCAGTGCCAAGCATGTAACCTTCTTCTGGTAATTGTTATCTGTGAAGTCGTACCATTTTTCCAGGTAGTTGAGTGCCATCTTGTAGAAGTTGGAAAAATCACGTTTGATTGTTGCTGCTTTTTGGTCTGGAAACTGTTGGAGAATAGCATTGGTCTCCATTCCAAAGAAGCAATCAATTTGTCGCTGTTGGAGCTTTGTCTTGAGAGTGAGCATTGTGTCATATAGCTCACAGACAGTGCCATCCTGTCCCTCCAACAGCAGGACAACATCATGGAAGATCTTCAGTATGTTATTGAGGAAAGCCAGGTAGGCCTGTAGCTCGAGGGGTTGCCCCTCACCATCCTGATCCGTTTTTAACAGCTGCCACAGTGCTTTTGGGCACTGATTCTCTCCAAGTGACAAGAAATAGCTCTTGATAGCTGCCCAGCTGTCATGTAGCCTCTGCACAGCAGGCCACACACTCAACCATCTTGTGGGTACATGTCTCCGTACGACATGATAATCTTCCTCCAGAAAGGCAAACACTGCTTTCAATTCCTCTGTGCGCTGTGCAGACACTGAAAAGTGACTGAATATTTTGTTCACTACAGAGTCAATGTCAACATTCAGCATGTCTCCAGCATGCTTTGCACAGTTGTGTACTATGTGGGCCATACAGTTTGCCTTGATGATGCCACTGTTGTCTGCCTTTAGCTTTTGGAAAACAGAATTATTTTTCCCATAGTTTACACTAGCATTATCAGCTGCATAAGCTGAAATCATGTCCAGTTGCAGGCCATTTTCCTCTAGCTTGCTTGTAATCTGGCGGTGTATGGTAGCAGCTGACTCATGGCTATCTTCATAAAAATCAAGGATTTTGTTTTTCAAACCCAACTCTGGTGTCCAATATCTCAAAGACAGTGGGAAGAGTTTTGTGGTGCCATGATTAGATGCATCTGAAGCCACTGAAAAAAATGGTGTGTGGACTTTTTCATCACTTGTGAGTTCTTGAACCACAGGCGTTTTTAATTCCTTTAAACAACTCTCCACAGAGGCAGGTGCAAGCACATCTGTAACTATGGATGCTGCCTTTGTACGACCACATGACATTTTTTTTGCAATCTCAGAGTCTGGAAACATGGTCGATGTTAGCTTATTACCACAGTCTTCTGACCTGTATGATAGGGAGTGTTTCACAGTGTGGTAAACGCTAGTTAGTTCAGCTGCTGTTACTTTATTTACGCTTGAATCTAGTTTGGGTTTTAGCAGGAACGTATGCATACACTGGGAAGTCTCCTTTTGAGCTACACGTTTTTTGTGAGTCTCACATTGTCTGTGTCTTTTCACATCGTATTCACCTCCGTGTGAAACGGAAAAATTACTCAAACAAACGTCACAAAAAACTTTACAAGAGTCACCTTGCACTGGTTTCACCCAGGGGTAAATAGTTTCCCAGTCTCTGTTATAGCTGCATTTTCGTTTTTTAGATCGAGTCGTGTTTACCTCCCTGTCCTCCATAGCTCGTGCTGCATGTCGGTGCTGCTCTGATTTGCATTGTAGTGATGGTCGGTCGCGAACGATCCGGTTCTAAGAGTCAGCTCTTTGAAGTGAACGGCTCCTGATGACAGCCCTCACTGCTTTTCCCACACACACAGCCATCTGATAAAAAAAAAAACACGCATTTCAAAACTGGAGTCTGACAGGCTATAACAATGCGGGACAACGTCTCAATTTGCGGGACACGTGAAAAGTAATGAAATTGCGGTACTGTCCCGCACAAAGCGGGACATCTGGTCACTCTGAAGGTACGTACTTTAGTACTGGTACTCTCCACACTTAAGTACATGTGAAGGTACGTACTTTAGTACTGGTACTCTCCACACTTAAGTACATCTGAAGGTACGTACTTTAGTACCGGTACTCTCCACACTTAAGTACATCTGAAGGTACGTACTTTAGTACTGTTACTCTCCACACTTAAGTACATCTGAAGGTACGTACTTTAGTACTGGTACTCTCCACACTTAAGTACATCTGAAGGTACGTACTTTAGTACTGGTACTCTCCACACTTAAGTACATCTGAAGGTACGTACTTTAGTACTGGTACTCTCCACACTTAAGTACATCTGAAGGTACGTACTTTAGTACTGGTACTCTCCATACTTAAGTACATCTGAAGGTAAGTCCTTTAGTACTGGTACTCTCCACACTTAAGTACATCTGAAGGTACGTACTTTAGTACTGGTACTCTCCACACTTAAGTACATCTGAAGGTAAGTCCTTTAGTACTGGTACTCTCCACACTTAAGTACATCTGAAGGTACGTACTTTAGTACTGGTACTCTCCACACTTAAGTACATCTGAAGGTACGTCCTTTAGTACTGGTACTCTCCACACTTAAGTACATCTGAAGGTATGTATTTTAGTACTGGTACTCTCCACACTTAAGTACATCTGAAGGTACGTACTTTAGTACTGGTACTCTCCACACTTAAGTACATCTGAAGGTACGTACTTTAGTACTGGTACTCTCCACACTTAAGTACATCTGAAGGTACGTATTTTAGTACTGGTACTCGCCACACTTAAGTACATCTGAAGGTACGTACTTTAGTACTGGTACTCTCCACACTTAAGTACATCTGAAGGTACGTACTTTAGTACTGGTACTCTCCACACTTAAGTACATCTGAAGGTACGTACTTTAGTACTGGTACTCTCCACACTCAAGTACATCTGAAGGTACGTACTTTAGTACTGGTACTCTCCACACTCAAGTACATCTGAAGGTACGTACTTTAGTACTGTTACTCTCCACACTCAAGTACATCTGAAGGTACGTACTTTAGTACTGGTACTCTCCACACTTAAGTACATCTGAAGGTACATACTTTAGTACTGGTACTCTCCACACTTAAGTACATCTGAAGGTACGTACTTTAATACTGTTACTCTCCATACTTAAGTACATCTGAAGGTACGTACTTTAGTACTGGTACTCTCCATACTTAAGTACATCTGAAGGTACGTACTTTAGTACTGGTACTCTCCACACTTAAGTACATCTGAAGGTACGTCCTTTAGTACTGTTACTCTCCATACTTAAGTACATGTGAAGGTACATACTTTAGTACTGTTACTCTTCGTACTTAAGTACATCTGAGGGTACATACTTTAGTACTGTTACTCTCCGTACTTAAGTACATCTGAAGGTACATACTTTAGTACTGTTACTCTCCGTACTTAAGTACATCTGAAGGTGCATACTTTAGTACTGTCACTCTCCATACTTAAGTACATCTGAAAGTAAATACTTTAGTACTGTCACTCTCCATACTTAAGTACATCTGAAGGTACATACTTTAGTACTGTTACTCTCCATACTTAAGTACATCTGAAGGTACATACTTTAGTACTGTTCTAACCTGCTCAACTAAAAATGATATAATAAAATAAATAATAACAAAACAACAACAACAACAACAATAATAATTATTATAATAATAATAAATAAAAATAAAATAATAATAATAATAATAATAATAATAATATAGGCTACTTTTATATAGTATAATATAGTTTCATAGAGAATGAAAGTATGCTAAGAGAATAAGAGGTTTTCACTTCCCCAACCAAATCACGGAATTCCGGTGTTCCAGTCACTTCCATGGCCACAGGTGTATAAGACTAGGCACCTAGTCATGCAGACTGCTCCTACAGACGTTAGTGAGTGAATGGGTCGCTCTCAGGAGCTAACTTACTTGGTTTATCTCAAATTCCTCCTTTTGAGATTGTTGTAAGATCATTTTAAGATTCTTCTTTTTAATGCTGGATGTTTTACTTGGTTTAAGTGATTTAGTAATGTGAGCTGACTCACTATATCGGCAGGTCCTGTAATTTAGTGTATTTTAAGATATCTGGTTGAAGCAGACCAAATTAAGCAAAATTCTTCAAATAAGCAACATATTGTGACAATTTATAGCAATAAAATCATTTCAAACAAGTAATCTATATCTATTTCTCAATTTGTTAGTTTGTAAGTAAAAATATTAATTAAATATACCTTAAGTAAATAAATAATCAGAATTAAAATAAAATTTCTTCAAATAAGCTAAATTATCAGCCATTACAGTGAGAAAATTTAGCTTACTAAAATAAACTTAAAAACATAAAAATTATATAAGTAAACTATATAAAAAGTAAATAAATAAAAAAGTAAATGTCTTAATTTGTTCAAATAAATATTTATTAATATTGTGAATTTTAGTTTACTAAAATCACAGAAAACAATTTAAAAAATATAAATTAAATATATCTTAAGTAAATAAATTTAAAAAATAATCTATATTCAAGTTAATTTCTTCAAATAAGCTCAATTACCTGCCAACTTGTAAGAAAATGTAACTTACTTTAAGTTATATGCTGCTAGATATAAGATAATTTTACTTACCAAGATTTTATTTTATTGTAGTCTATGTACATTTCAGTTAGGCTGGGTTTCATTTCTGAATAGTACAACACACATCATATGTTGGTGATGGGAAAATCTGGAAAACCGGGAAGTAATGTATGTTTTCTTAGGGGACTATGTTTTGCCTCACTGTGCTCTGCATGTATCCCTCCACCATCTCCATTACCTAGAGTCCCAGACATCAGGCAGCGTGCTCATAACCATTTCCTATAACAACTTTGTGTTGAGGGATGTTTTAAAGGTGGAGGTCCGGTTCCTATCACCACCACTGTAAGCCATTCTGGCTCGTTAAGCTTGGAGCACTGTACCCACTCTGAATCACTCTGAATGCCCAGTGCCAGTTTTGGTCTTCAAGGCCTGGACAGATATGGAAAACGCTTCCCCTGCTATTACACTGGTCCACCACTAGAGGGAAACCTGCCTCCACTTTGTCTAGAAGTGAGTGAGGGGTGAAGTAGAGGCGCAACCCAGCACTGAAATCAACAGTAAAACTCTGAAAAGTCACAAACGGGCATATAAACGAGGATAAAGGAGATTATGACGCATTATTATTAGACTAGTGACTGTTATAACCCCCCCTAAAGTCACGCCACAGAAACCATTAGCTTCAATGCTAAAGCCACTGCCTTCAGGGGCCTACGGGGGCCTCGGAACGCCTGTCCTACTCTCGGTTTCTCATCTTTGATCACGAGTGTCTATCAAATGACTGCTCCTTGCGTGAGTCGGTGTCACTATTCAATCAGTAATGTACCTCAGCAGCTGTCTGCGCAGCAGCTGCATCGATCCTGATCCTAATAGCTTCTGCTGTGGCGCGCAGGCATAAAAGCAACACCGACCTCACCTCGCCTTCATTTATCACACATTCATGAGCGCTAGCTGGCACTCTCAGGTGACGGAACGTTCCTTGCGAGTACGTGTAATGGTCTGTGAAGGAATCCGACTCGACAAGGTGCCACAACCGCTCCTGTCTGATCTGAATTATGTGCGGGCCCGGCAGATAGCTCAGGTTCCTAGGTGAGAGAACGGAGATGCAGATGAGGACGAGCTTCCAGAGAAGACTGCTCATGTTAGCTTTGGAGGCTGACTTTAAGCTATGTGGCTAGTGAGCACTTTCACTAGCTTGTACCTAAAGGGCGACTCCACCAAGTTTTCAGAATTTCGGCATTAAAGGAACGGTCTGTAGCTTAGAGATATTTCCTCTTTCTGTGTTGTTATTATTACATTGGGGAAGCTATTATATAAGATGGTTATGACTATAATGCCGAATGCCTGAGACACTCTTTATGATAATTTGGGGAAAAATTCTTATTTAAATCTATTAAATTTTGAAACATTAAAGGGCCCATCTGTTATTTGTGAAAGGAGCTTGATTTCTAAAGGCTTTTAAAGTCTGTAAAAGTTGTTGAGACATGGACATTTTTAGACAAGTCCATTTTGTCTATACACATAAACTGTTGCCTGCTTTGAACTCTTGCATATTTTTGTGATGTCATAAAAAAACAAACCAGCATTTACATATTTCCACCTATATGGCCTAGAGTTTAGCTCCACCCATGCCGAAGTTAAACAGAATGGTTTTTTAGACTGCTTTTTAAACAATGGGTTCAGTTGGTTGTAATGCACAACATTGCCACTAGAGGTTGGCTACTGCTCCTTTAAAGTGAACCTCAAAATGTCAGATATGGGCTCTTTCTGAACGAGAGGTGATGAAGCGGGATCAGTAGGTTGTAATACATAACCCCACCTCTAGAGGTTACACACTGCTCCTTTAAAGTGGTTCTCAGGGCAAAATATAGAATATGGGCCCTTTAAATGGTGTTTACATACGACAGCAAAGGTAAACAAAGGTAAACCGAGTCGCTAGCCCTAACAATCACTCCCGTCTCATGCAGATGATGATGGTGATGTCGTCCATCAGCTCATCAGCCCTTCTCCACACGTCCGTCTGGTTCCTTTGCTTTTGACAATCCAGACCCTTTGATCACTTTCATGTTTGTACTTGTATATAGAGGCAGAGAGTAAGAGAAAAGAAAAACAAGGCTTGAGTCGAGCGTTTCTCTTTGTGTTGTCTTCTTCTTTTCCCCCCTCAGGTCCTATGGAGATGGTGATGGGACTTTGAGGGGGATTCTGTGGGGTTATTATTGATGTTCGAGGCCCCGGGAGACGTCGCGCAGTCGCAGGCTGACTTTTAAAAGTCCTACAAGAAGTCCAAGGAGCCACGATTTGCCAGACACTGGAACCCCAACAAGTTCAAACATGAGAGAGAGAATGAAAGAGAGGGAGAGAGAGAGAGAGAGAGAGAGCAACAAACGCTTCTGTACCAAAAAAAAAAAACCCAACTTGAAATGTGTCAGGCGAGTACAAGGACGACACGAGACAGCCATCAAGGAGACAAGAAAACATGTCAGAGAGCATCTTGTCAAAGGTGGCCGTATTTGTTTGTCGTCAGAGTTGACTTGACGGTCAGACGTGGCGCTCGCTGTCTCTCTTAAAGGGCAATTCCACCCAATTTCTCCACATTTCCGCATCATTAAACAGTCCAAATGTGCCGGGACAGCTCCCAATCCGCTACCGTGGACTGTTTACTGTGGTGGTGAAGGGAACCGAGCGTCTGCAGAGTTGAATGCCTCTAACAGCTCACTCGCAGAACGCTATTACATGACGTGATGATGCTCCCTGATGTCTGAGAGATGAACATTTCTCCAGAACATGAAAACTACCACAGGAGCAGAAGCTGAAGAGTATCACAGATTTTACAAAATATTTTTTTGTGAATTCAGTGCCTGAAGGACAGCCTTAAAGGGGAATTCCACTGACTGTTCCAGATTTCTATAAACTGTCAGAAATACCTGATGATGTAAACACGCTTTGAGCCATTCAGCGTTGCTTGATGTCGAGTTCTCCATCTTAGAGAGACTTACAGAGTCATGATTGTTTGCAATGGTGGCGATAGGAACCAAACGTCCACCTCTAAAAGCGTCCTCACATGAAAGGGGCGTAAATCCGCTTTCCGTTGCCTGATGGTATTCCTGGTGCATCAGTGACATTCAGCTTCCTATTTGCTAGCATCTTGTTCGGATTTCCCCAATCCACCTTAAATGGTCTGCCGTTACATTCTGGCACTTCAGCTTCTTATGTGGAAGTTTCTTGTGTGATTTTCCTGTTCCACCTTAAATGGCGCAGCAGTTACAATCTGATTCTGATATAAATCTTCTAATACAGCTTTCTGGTTCAGCTTTACCCATTCCACCTTAAATGGTGCAGGAGATGCATTCTGGTGCTGACATTCAGCTTCTTTTTCAGACTTACCCACCTTAAATGGTGCTGCAGTAACACTGTGGCCCCGACATTAATCTTCTTATAGGCCAGCTTCTTGTTAGATTTTTCCCATTCCACCTTAAATTGTGCTGCAGTTACATCCTGGTGCTGACATTGAGCTTCTTATTCACCAGCTTCTTGTTCAAATGTGCCTATTCCACCTTAAATGGGGCAGCAGTGACATTCTGGCGCTGGCGTTAAGCTTCTTATTTGCTAGCTTCCTGTTCCAATTTGCCCATTCCACCTTAAATGGTGCAGTAGTTACATTCCGGCACTGACTTCTATCTTCTTATGCACCAGCTTCTTATTCAGACTTACCCATTCCACCTTAAATAGTGCAGCAGTAACACTGTTGTGACAACATAAATTATTTGCCAGCTTCTTGTTGAGACTTACCATTCCACCTTAAATGGTGTTGCGATAACACTGTGGCCCTGACGTTCATCTTCTCATTCGCCAGCTTCTTGTTAGAATTTTTTCTATTCCACCTTAAAAGGTGCAGCACTTCTTATTCACCAGCTTCCTGTTCATCTTCTAGCCCAGTCAAAAGAACCCCGGTTCTTCAACTGCTTCTATTCAGGCTTCTTAGAACCCTGGTACCATTCAGGGAACCAGTCTGCAGGTGCACCAGCTTTTATTGGAACCAAGGAGCATCAAAGGATACTACGTCATCGCCAACAGAGGGCGCTGCACAGCGGTAGTAAGCAGAAGTGCCCAGATGGCAGAGCTTATAGGTGACCTGCGAGCGCTTGGGCTGTCATTCCAGATGTTCGTTTATATCCAGCTACTGGAGATAAGAAGACGGAGAAGAGGTTCTCCAGCAGACCACTGGGTGGCACCACTGTTCGCCGCTCTTTCCTCAACCACTGACACGCCCAAGTATGTCATCACGGGTCGTGCTGAAGAAGCTACTATTCTTTGGGATAGTAGTTTTAACTGGGAATGAATTTTTTGGGAAATGTGATATAGTTCAAAATTAGGTGCACCAACCGGGGCGGAACCCATTACACGTTGGCGGAAAAGGGTTCTGAGGGTTCTTGTTTTTATATAGAACTATGAAGTCCAAGAAGAAACTTTTTATTAAACTTTTTATAATAATTTTTTAAAAAATAAAAATTATGATTTTCCACTACTTTACCATCATCACCATTAAGCGCCTAAGACACGTGTAGGTTCACTGGTGGTTCTAGATATTTAATAAAATCTCTATATGTGTGCTGTAGACCTGGTTACCCTGGTTCCTAATAGCACCACTGTGAAGAACATCAGAACCATTTCACACCAAACCCAGTCTGTTCACATCCCAGTCCTGGGGAATGCACTCAAGGTTCTTTAGTAAGAGCGATAGTTCTATTAGTTCTGAAGAACCATCTCCATGCAAAGAACCATTTATCCAAGCAACTATGAGTGTTCACGGTTCCATATAGAAACACTGGGCCTTGTTACCCAATATCTTCTATGTTAGGACTAAATGTGTTCTAGAGAAAGCTCCTAAAGAGATCTCTGAGATTCATGACCATTTGTGTTCTGAAGCCGCGGAACTGTTCTCACCATAGTGCTCTTGAGTGTGCATAGGTTCGGTTCTTCCTTAAGAACAAATCCCAAATAAGTAAACCCTGGTAAATGTCCAGGAAACAGCATAACTGCAGAACTGTTGGTGAATGAGGCCAGACTAAAGAACCACCTTTTTTCAGGGCGTAGCGAAAAACCTTGGACTGGTATAGAATTTTTTAGTAAAGCTTTTTTAGGTTTTAAAAATGATTCTCCATTCTTCACCCTCGTACATCTTATTTATGAGAAGGGTGAAGACCTTGAAAGGTTCTTTAGGGATCCTTCTGCTTTTTTCAACCAGCACTAAAGTAGAGAAGCCAGAGTTTCCTACTGCTGTGCATTGCTTTTGAGGCTCCAGCTGAACATGTTGCAATTTCGTATGAATTATTTCTCACTCGTGGCTCATTGAAGGATTGTGTGGAAAACTAAGTTGTCAATCCATGCCACATTACTGTTTGTAGAAGAGTAGAGGAGAATCTTTTATTACAACCCCAAGTTGCAGTAAAAAATAAAACTTCGATGTAAACTAGTTCAAAGTTCACTACTCTTACCCCTAAAATTTATTATAAGGAATATTAAGATTAAAAGGTATATTTTTATACACTATAAATAGGGATAGAAGTATATAACCAGTACCTATATACTCACATATAGTTGCAGTATAAAATAAAACTTTGATGTAAACTAGTTGAAAGTGTATTACTGTTACACCTAAAAATATTTAAAAGTATGACATATCAAAAGTGGGCTAAGCATGTATAACTAGTACCTATAAGTTCACTTGTAATGCTGTTCACTGTAAAACTGCAGTACAAAATAAAACTCTAGGTCTAGTTTATTAGTCTTACACATCAAATCCTTAAAAGTTTACTTTTACAGACTAAAATGTGGGGGAGAAAAATATAGCTAGAACCAATAAGGTTAATTGTAGTGTAGTTTACAAGTTAGTTGTAGTTCACAATAAAACTTGGATGTAAACTACTTTAATAATCCTATCCTTAAAAGGCGTAAAAGGATACTTAAAAGTATTTCCTAAACTAAAAAGTGGGGTAGAAGTTAATGACTAGTAATATAAGTTCACTTATAATGTATTTTACAGTAAAGTTGCAGTACAAAATAATACTTAGATTTGAACTAGTTTAATGTTTACTAGTCTTACCCCAAAAATACTTATCCCCAAAAATATATACTTTTATAGACTAAAAAGTGGTCTAGAAGTATATAACTATTACCTATAAGTTCATTTATAATTCAATTCACAGTATAGCTGAAGTACAAGGTAAAACTTAGATGTAAAGTAGTTAAAAGTTTAGTGGTCTTGTCTATAAAAATACTTAAAATTATACTTTTATGATTAAAATGTGGCCTAGAAGTATATAACTAATACCTAAAATGTATACTAAAGCTTTCACTTTTATAGAATTAAAAGTGGTTCCGAAATATATAACGGTACTTAGTACCTATAGTGCAATTCACAGTATAGTTGCAGTACAAAGTAAATCTTAGATGTAAAGTAGTTTAAAGTTTACTAGTTTTGTCTCTAAATATACTTAAAAGTACAATTTATAGAATGAAAAGAATGCTAGAAGTATACAATTACTATCTATGTAAACTATTTAATGTCTTACCTCTAAAAATATTTAAAAGTAAACTTTTATAGAGTAAAAAGTGGGCTAGAAGTTTATAACTATTACCTATAAGTTCACTTATAATATAGTTTACAGTATAGTTGCAGTACAAGGTAAAACTTAATTGTAAAGTAGTTAAAAGTTTAGTGGTCTTGCCTCTAAAAATACTTAAAATTATACTTTTATATAGTAAAACGTGGCCTAGAGGTATACAACTAGTACCTAAACCGTATAATAAAAAGTATACTTTTATAGAGTCATAGGTGGGGTAGAAATATATAATACTACTAATCTTGTCTCTAATAAATACTTAAAAGCATAATCTTACAGATTAAACAGTAGGTTGGAAGTATACTAGCACCTTTCTAAAAACTAGTTCAAAGTTACGTGTATTACCGCTAAAAATACTTGACAATAAATGTTATAGACTAAATAGTGGGGTAGAAATAGTCAAAGTGAACTTTGTCATTCAGACTTACAGAAATGTACCTGAACCTGGTAATTTATAGTGCAATTCACAGTATAGTTGTAGTACAGATGTAAAGTAGTTAAAAGTTTAAAAATGCTTAAACTTATACTCTTATAGACTAAACAGTGGGCTATACGTATACAACCAGTACTTATGTAAATTAGTTAAAAAAGTTACATGTCTTACCTCAAGAAAATATTTAAAATGAAACTTTTATAGACTAAAAAGTGGGGTAGAAGTTTATAAGTAAACTTTAAGTTTTAAGTAGTATGCATAAATTCATTTATAATGTAGTTTACAATAATGTTGCAGCACACAACAAGTAGAATTAATGTTTACTGCCTATGATAATAAGTTTCCCTCTAATAAAGAAGACAAAGCCTTTAAAGTATGGGTAGGGAAAGGTCTTATAACATACATGACCTTTTTACATAAAGGAGTATTCCGGTCATTTCAGTCTTTAAAGGAATATTATGGATTGGAACAGAAAGATTTTTATAGTTATCTTAAGGTGTGATGTTACTTCGGTTAATCTTTTAAAAAAATGTAAATCCATGTGACAGGACTCCTGAAAATTATTTGGTCAACTAGTAGATTAGGTATTATTCTAAAATTAATTCTAGGATTTGTTAAGAACTTTTGTGATAGGATAGAACCTTCTATATTAAAGAAAAGTGGGAGAAGGCAGGAGAAATATCACTGTCAGCTTCAGTGGGCAACTACAAGTTCCTTAACGTGGAGAGAATATTGCTGAACAAAAATGTCCTTTTATCTATTACACCTGTGCAGAAATGATATCAAGGTTCAGGATCCGACTGCTGGAGAAAGTGTAACTCGGCCAATGCAAATCATTTCCATATCTTTTGGGAATGTATGATTCTGTCTGGGTATTGGAAAGCTATGCATCAGGCTCCCTCTACTATATTTCAGAATAATATATCTATGACTTTGGCTTTCTTTATCTGGGAAATAATTTTTTAGACTTAGGTCAAAATGATATGAAACCGTTGAAGGTTACTTGCTAGCGGCAAGTAAGAAGGCATTCAGTAGGAAATGGCTGTTGGTTGAACCTCCTCAACTCTCTGACTGGTATGATAATTTTCAAGAAATGTATACTAGGGAAAAGCGAATTTACTCCTTAAGAATTTCTGAGATTTTCTAAGGTCTGAGATTTAAGTCTAAGATTTGGTCTGAGTGTCAAGTATATATAAAACCCCAGTGACAAGAACTTCCTTTTTATTTATTCTCCTCTTAATTAAAGAATATGCTTCCCTTTTAAAATTGTAAATAGTGAAGGGGAAGTCAGAAATGATCATGAGAATTTCAATTCTTTTCAATTTCAATTACAATTCAGTTTTTAATGATATTGTCAAAATAAGCTTATCGTGAGAAAAGCAAAGGACCTGAGTAGGCCTATGTTGGAAGTGTCTTTAGATTACCAATACTGTGGTGATAATGGATCATTTTAATTGAGTATTTTCTCCCATTTTCCCCCAAAAAGAAAACAAGTAGAATTAATGTTTACAATTCTTACTCCTAAAATACAGTATATTTTTATAGGCTAAACAGTGGGCTAGAAGTATACAACTAGTATATTTGTAAACAAATTCATGTCTAACCTTTACAACATTTTAAAGTCAACAAAAAATTGAGGTAGAGGTTTGTAATTGCTGTAGTATGCATAAATTAACTTATAATGTAGTTTACAGTAAACTTGCAATATAAAAACAAGTAGAATTAATGTTTCCTAGTATTTCCCCTAAAATACAGTATACTTTTATAAGCTAAACAGTGGGCTAGAAGTATACTAGTACCTAGTACCTTTAGTAAAACTAATTCTAAGTTACCTGTTTTACCCCAAAACATACTTGACAATACATTTTATGGACTAAAAAGTGGGATAGAAATATGAAAACGTACCTGTACTTGGTCATTTATAGTGCCATTCACAGTATAGATGCAGTACAAAGTCAAACTTAGATGTAAAGTAGTTCAAAGTTCACTAATCTTGTTTCTAAAAAAGTCTTAGAATTATGCTTTTATAGACGGAAACGTAGACTAGAAGTATACCTATACATACTAGTTGAAAGTTATCTGTCTTACCCCTAAAAATACTTACACAGTATACTTTGATGGGCTAAAAAAAAGTGGGGTAGAAGGTTGTTACTTTTACCCATAAGTTCACTTAGAATGTAGTTTACAGTAAAGTTGCAGTACAGAAAAGTAGAATTAATGGTTACTAGTCTAACTTTTTTGTTTTATATCGTCGCTGTCCAAAGAAAAACAGGTATCTCCAAAATGGCAACTTTACAGGAGAGGCCAAAAACCTCATTCATTTGAATGGAAGTCAATGGAACCAGATGTCTTTCCAAGCAGTTTTAGGTCATTTCTGTTGGTCAATTCTTCAGGAAATTAAACAGTTATTGTAAACAGCAGCTCATGTGATCAAACAAGGCATAAAAGTAAAAATCAACAAAAATAGAGATACATGTTTTTCTTTGGACAGCGACGATATGCTAAACAGAGGGCTAGAAGTATACAACTAGTACCTTTGTAAAACTAGTTCAAAGTTAACTGTATTACCGCTAAAATACTTCAAAGTATACTTTTATAAACTAAAATGTGGGCTAGAAGTTTAGAACTATTGCCTAAAAGTTTACTTCTAGTTTTGTTTACAGTGACGTTGCAGCACAATAAAAGTAGATTGAACGTTTACTAGTCTTTCCCCTAAAAATACATACATGTATAGATTACAGAGTTGGGTAGAAATGTATAACTGTACCTGCACCTACTCAGTTATAGTGCAATTCACAGTACAGGTACACCTAAAATGATACTTTTATAATATAAAAGCCAATTTAGTCCCATAAATGACTGAAATAGTACCTTTACAGATATACTACTAGCGCACTGGCATTGGTATACTCAGTACATAGTGTACTTGGGTACTATACTTTAACTTTACTCAACATTTACTGACTAAGATGACCTTTTACGGTGACCTTTCTGTAAGGAAGTTAAACCTGTGAAGGTTTCCAGAACTGGACCACTGCAGCTAAGCTTTACTTCTACAACTTTCTCTGGTCAAACTGCGCACACTGCGATAGGTCTGGGGGTCTGATGGTCATCCACCCAAAAACTCCAACCTGATAAATCATTAGATGCACTTTTCCGGCTCTCCTGCTGCTTCTAATTGCTCATTAGATGTCCACAGTGACCCCTGGAGGCAGAGAGGTCTCACAGCAGCCGAATCTGCTGAGTGTGTGTGTGTGTGTGTGTGTGTGTGTGTGTGTGAGTGTGTGTGTGTGTGAGAGAGAGAGAGAGAGAGAGAGGGAGAGAGAGAGAGGTTACCCTCACTTCATTAGAGGCGAAGCATCTCGACCCTGCCGCAGCCTGATTGGTATGCAGGGACGCATCCTGAAGCAGCAAGAAGCCAAACGTTCTTCTGATTGGACTTCTGAAGGTGCATCTGTCTCACCGTTAGAACTCCAACACTGAGGAATGAACTCTCTCACTCCCTCTCTCTCTCTCTCTCTCTCTCTCTCTCTCTCTCTCTCTTTCTCTCTCATATCTCTCTCTCTCTCTTTCTCTCTCATCTCTCTCTCTCTCTCTATCTCTCTCTCTCTCACTCTTTGTCTCATCTCTCTCTCTCTCTCTTTCTCTCTCATATCTCTCTCTCGCACACTCACTCTGTCACTCTCTTTCTCTCTCTCTCACTCTCTCTCTCTCTCTCACTCTCTCTCTCACTCTGTCTCATCTCTCTCTCTCTCTTTTGCTCTCATCTCTCTCTCTCTCTCTCTATCTCTCTCTCTATCTCTCTCCATCTCTCTCTCTCTCACTTTGTCTCATCTCTCTCTCTCTCTTTCTCTCTCATATCTCTCTCTCTTTCTCTCTCATATCTCTCTCTCTCTATCTTTCGTATCTCTCTCTCTCTCTCTTTCTCTCTCATATCTCTCTCTCACTCACTCTGTTACTCTCTTACTCTCTCTCACTCTGTCACTCTCTCACTCTCTCTCTCTACATCTCATCTCTCTCTCTTTCTCTCTCATCTAACTCTATCTCATATCTCTAACTCTCACTATGTCTCTCTCGCTCTCATTATCTACGTCTCATCTCTCTCTCTCTCTCATCTTACTCTCTCCTCTCTCTCTCCTCTCTCTCCCCTCCTTTCTTTCTCACTCTCTCTATCTCATCTCACTTGCTCGCTTATCTCTCTCTCTCTCTCTCTCTCTCTCCTCCTGAAGATATAAGAGCTCCAGGTTTTCAGTCACACACCACTGAAACATTTAGAGAAAATTACAGAAACACACAACAACAGCTTCACCCTCATCAAAGAGCTCTGAAACCATAACAAGGCCAAAGATGAAGCACTTCAGCATCAGCTAACCACAGACCAATGATCTGATCTATCGGTGCGTGTACCTGCGGGGTGAGTCGGTGCTGCGGGTCTGGTTATGGCGTTGTGTCTCTGAATGAAGCTGAACAGATCCAGTAATGAACTGATGACTACACCATCACCTTCTCCCCGATTTTACACCTGATTTGAACGTCTTGCCTGACATCTGCTTCCCCTCTCCGTTTGGGGGGAACAAACACACAGCGGAAGTGTTTGAGCGCGGTCTGATGTGACTTTGAAGCGCGGTGCGGTGGAGTTGTAGTCCCCAGAGCTTTCCCACTGTTTTCATTTGTATTCACAGCAGTGGGGCTGAAACAGGCACAGCTCCGCTCAGGCGCTCCCAACTTCCCTTCCTCTGCCTGCTCTGCTTTCATTCCTGCGTTTGGCCTTACCCCGGCCTCCGTTTGGGTCTGATCTGCGCCTATGCGCTCGCATCGCGGTGTCTGTCAGTGAGATCATAGCTGCTGTTCAGTCCCCATCCTCAGGGCTGTGTTCAAAATGCCTCCTTAATCACTACTCCCTACACTGGAGCACTATATACACTCGTCATCAAACGAACAGCTGCACCCAGAAGGAGGTGTGGGAGTGCGGTGGTGTTGGGAAGGAAGATAAAGGTGACCAGGATCAATAACTGATGATAAATTTAGACTGATATGATCAATATTTATTGAGCTACACATACAGAAGTCTGTCTCTCAGTATGGCGTCGGGCCGCCATGTTTGCTAACCCAACACACCAGACGTCTCGGTATGGAGCTGTAGAGGTTCCTAATGGTGTCCTGTGATAATCCATCCCATGCAGCTTGAACATCCTCACACAGTTCCTGCAGATGGTGCGGTAGGGGTGGAGGTGGAGTGACACCAGGCCTTCTGGACGTGTGACGACAAACCGTTCATCTCAGTGCTGACCACGGTGCCTCCACACACGGATTCGTTGGGCGTCTCCACCAAGACTAAAGCGGGACTCGTCACTGAAGATGACCCGCTGCCATTCTGAGTCACTCCATGACAGTCTGGTACGACACCACTGCAGTCTTTGGTGACGGTGACGTGGTGTTAAGGACAGTCGTGGTAACGGTCTGTGTGCATGTAGTCCTGCGTGGTGCAGCCGTCTGCCAATGGTGCTGCACTAACAGGATGACTCATGGAGGACACCACTGCTCGCTGGATGTCCCACCCCCAACACTATTCATTCATCCCTTTCCCTTCTTCACCAGAGCTTTTGCTTGTCCCCTCCCCATCGCTCTCTCGTCTCCTGCTTCCCTCTCTAGCTTTAAAGAAGGAGGAGAGAGAAGGACTCAGGTAGGACGTCCTTCAGCTGCACTTCTGTATTTGGATGAAGGAAAGAAGAAAGCATGGCGGCTAGTTGAGCAGTTAGGTGGAGGAGTAATCTTGTTACAGCGATTCAGAGGAGCCTCATTTACCACACGGTGCACCATCACAGTGTTTCCTTTATAGCTTTCAGGGAAATTCACAGATACCGGAGATGTTCTCAGAAACAAGCCCAGATTCCTCCATTCCAGGAACGAGAACCAAGGGTATCGAGTCTCCTTAATGCTCAGGGCGTATGAATGAGAGCGGGTGTAGGTGAATAGTCAGGTGTCCATATACTGCTGGCACTATGGTGGATATATGTATATGAGCTCCAGTAGCAGCTGTGAATGGATGTAGCCACATCAGTGTTCAGAGACTGTGCCATCAGAGAGTTGGTCAGTTGGTCCAGATTTGGTGGAGGCCTTCCCTGGCACCGCTCCGAGGAGAATTCCCTGTAGACTGGGATTGTATCCACTGCTGGTAGACCCGTATGACCGTACGCTTCCATACACCTGCAGATTCAGCTACTTCCTTCACACTATGGTCTTTGGCCACGCCCACATGCAGTCCCTCCTTTTAGCCAATCATTACCATCTGCTCTGGAGCGTTTACCCACACATGGAACGAGACATTCCCTGCACTGTAGCACCTCTTCCCAATCTATGGACCCCGTCACTCACACCCCACAGGGATTTATAGCCTCGTCATCCTCCTGCAGCGCCATCTGCAGGAGCCTTGAACATGCAAGGTGACTCATTGTTGGTCTGGTGAGCTTGTGCTCCTAATTGCACTATTTGTCCGTACAGGACACTCTGTAGGTGTACAGGTCCAGACTGTAGTCCATCTGTTTCTCTGTATACTGTATTACCCTGTTCTTCAATGGTCAGGACCCCCACAGGACCACCACAGAGCAGGTATGATGTGGGTGGTGGGTCATTCTCAGCACTGCAGTGACACTGACGTGGTGGTGGTGTGTTAGTGTGGGTGGTGCTGGTGTGAGTGGATCAGACTGTTCTCAGTAGGGAGCACTGGTGTTCTCCAGGATTCATCCACCAAACCCAGATTCCCCTCCATCAGAGTCCAGTGGCAGAGCTTTACACCACTCCAGCCGACACTTGGGATAGCACATAGTGATCTTGGGCTTGTGTGCGGCTGCTCAGCCATGGACACCCAGTTCCTGAAGCTCCTGACAAACTTCCTCTGACGTTTAGAACGGACCGAAGTTCTTACAGTGTTGGCTCAGTTAGCGTCCGAATAACAGAGGCTAATGATGTGGGGTTGTTCGGTCAGTACTGTGATGTGGTACTGAGTGCTGATGGCCAGCTGTGCCCTGCTCCCTCGGCGTCCCTCCTCATGCTCCAGTGTTCAAAGCTCTGGGATTTAGAAAGCTAACAGCGGACTTTACTCAGAGATTAGCTGGGAGGAGGACGAGGAGGAGGTTGCTTTGGTCGCTGCGGATGTGATGAAAAAGGTAAATTTATTTCCTGCAGAGAAAGAGAGAGAGAGAGAGAGAGAGAGAGAGAGAGAGAGAGAGAGAGAGAGAGAGAGACAGAGCGAGAGAGAGAGAACGAGCGAGAGAGAGCGAGAGAGAGAGAGCGAGAGAGAGAGGCAGAAAGAGAGAAGGCAGAGAGAGAGATGCAGAGAGAAAGAGAGGCAGAGAGATAGACAAGGCAGAGAGATAGACAAGGCAGAGGCAGAGAGAGAGACAGAGGCAGAAAGACAGAAGGCAGAGAGAGAGATGCAGAGAGAGAGAGAGACAGAGAGAGGCAGAGAGAGAGACAGAGAGAGGCAGCAAGATAGACAAGGCAGAGGCAGAGACAGAGAGATAGACAAGGCAGAGAGAGAGACAGAGAGGGGCAGAGGTACACAAGGCAGAGGCAGAGAGAGAGATAGACAAGGCAGAGGCAGAGAGAGGCAGAGAGATAGACAAGGCAGAGGCAGAGAGAGACAGAGAAAGAGAGAATGAGAGCGACAGAGAGAAAGAGAAACAGAGAGGGAGAGAAAGTGAGAGACACCCCTCCACCCCTACCGCACCATCTGCAGGAACTGTGTGAGGATGTTCAAGCTGCATGGGATGGATTATCACAGGACTCCATTAGGAACCTCTACAGCTCCATACCGAGACGTCTGGCATGTTGGGTTAGCGAACACGGCGGCCCGACGCCATACTGAGAGACAGACTTCTGTATGTGTAGCTCAATAAATATTGATCATATCAGTCTAAACTTATCATCAGTTATTGATCCCGGTCACCTTTATCTTCCTTCCCAACACCACCGCACTCCCACACCTCCTTCTGGGTGCGGCTGTTCTTTAGACCATGAGTGTGCATGTGGATAAGGCCTGAGCGCACTCACCTGAAGGCCCCATATGGCTCAGTGTTTTCATAAACGCGAGCGAAAGTAAGTTGGAGCAGTTCAGCATTAATTCCCGATGCTTCTGTTTGTTTAGGAATGAAGTTTATAGATGCGGTGAGCAGAAAAACTTCTCATACTGCACTAATTACGACATCACACCACCAATTATCCCTCAAGTCAAAGCAGATGTGCAGAAACAGCAAGCAATTAAAATCCCGCTCGTTACGAAGGGTTACCGAGGAGCGCGCTCGCCGCACTCACGAACCGAAGGTAACGAGGTATGAAACGACTCCTAATAATCCCCGTTTCGACCTTTTGTGTCTCGCTGTTTCGGAACTTATTTGCAGAGCTGGCACGGAGACCCTCGGACCCGTTGTATTCTTTTAATTGATGAACATCAAAGAGGAGTCACATCATCGCGCCGTTTGATTTATACGATGGAGGAACCCTTTAAGGCTCAGGAAGCCCACTTACAGCCTACGGCTAAAACCTCCAAACGGGCTCCGCTCCTTATTATACATAAGCACAATCCATAGATGAGTAGCACGAAGGCTGGAGATCGATGAACTCGAGCTCTGAGCAAATCTCGTGTTGTGCTTCTCTCCGAGATGCGGCTGTAACCATTACCTCTTCACTCAGAACATCAGGAACATCTGGAGTCCAGAGGGAGACCCCTAACGAGGGGCTTCCGCTTCATCTGTACGAGACCAGGTACACGCACCTCTGGGTAAGTTACAATACACGTCCAAGACGCTTTGGAAACCCAACCTTGTGCTTCCGCTCACTGGCCACTTTATTAGAAACACCTCCCCTGTGCTTCCGCTCACTGGCCACTTTATTGGAAACACCTTACCGGTGCTTCCGCTCACTGGCCACTTTATTAGAAACACCACCTTTGTGCTTCCACTCACTGGCCACTTTATTGGAAACACCCCCCTTGTGCTTCCACTCACTGGCCACTTTATTAGAAACACCACCCTTGTGCTTCCGCTCACTGGCCACTTTATTAGAAACACCCTTCTTGTGCTTCCGCTCACTGGCCACTTTATTGGAAACACCTACATTGTGCTTCCACTCACTGGCCACTTTATTGGAAACACCCCCCTTGTGCTTCCGCTCACTGGCCACTTTATTAGAAACACCACCCTTGTGCTTCCGCTCACTGGCCACTTTATTAGAAACACCCTTCTTGTGCTTCCGCTCACTGGCCACTTTATTAGAAACACCTACCTTGTGCTTCCACTCACTGGCCACTTTATTAGAAACACCTCCCTTGTGCTTCCACTCACTGGCCACTTTATTAGAAACACCCCCCTTGTGCTTCCACTCACTGGCCACTTTATTAGAAACACCTCCCTTGTGCTTCCGCTCACTGGCCACTTTATTAGAAACACCACCTTTGTGCTTCCACTCACTGGCCACTTTATTAGAAACACCTCCCTTGTGCTTCCGCTCACTGGCCACTTTATTAGAAACACCACCTTTGTGCTTCCACTCACTGGCCACTTTATTAGAAACACCTCCCTTGTGCTTCCACTCACTGGCCACTTTATTAGAAACACCCACCTTGTGCTTCCACTCACTGGCCACTTTATTAGAAACACCTCCCTTGTGCTTCCACTCACTGGCCACTTTATTAGAAACACCCCCCTTGTGCTTCCGCTCACTGGCCACTTTATTAGAAACACCACCTTTGTGCTTCCACTCACTGGCCACTTTATTAGAAACACCTCCCTTGTGCTTCCACTCACTGGCCACTTTATTAGAAACACCCCCCTTGTGCTTCCGCTCACTGGCCACTTTATTAGAAACACCACCTTTGTGCTTCCACTCACTGGCCACTTTATTAGAAACACCCACCTTGTGCTTCCGCTCACTGGCCACTTTATTGGAAACAACCCCCTTGTGCTTCCACTCCCTGGCCACTTTATTAGAAATACCTCCCTTGTGCTTCCGCTCACTGGCCACTTTATTGGAAACACCTTATCGGTGCTTCCGCTCACTGGCCACTTTATTAGAAACACCTCTCTTGTGCTTCCACTCACTGGCCACTTTATTAGAAACACCAGCCTTGTACTTCCACTCCCTGGCCACTTTATTAGAAACACCTCTCTTGTGCTTCCGCTCACTGGCCACTTTATTGGAAACACCCCCCTTGTGCTTCCACTCACTGACCACTTTATTGGAAACACCAGCCTTGTGCTTCCACTCACTGGCCACTTTATTAGAAACACCCACACGTGTGAACAGAAACTGAAATCCGCTCCTAACCCCACCCAAAAGTGGAGAAGTTTCCAGCGGGAGCCACAAACCGTGTCCCATTAGCGTGTAAAACTTTCTATGTCTTATGTGGTTGGACCAGATAGCATTTGGTGTACCTCTACATCTGTGGTTAGAATAGCTCTTACCTGTCGGAACTGGAAGCCTACCACAGTTACAGACAGTTCCGAGTCGGGTTTACTTCCACACCCCAGCCTGTGGCTGTCTTGTGCTTCGCTAATTGCTGGGGAAGCGAAGCTACGCCTGATTTTGTTAGCTTTGTGGCCGAAAACAAAAAAAACGCCCCCCCAAAACAGCCCCACACGGATCACACGGCATGCCATCTGTTTCTGAGGTTTTTCCGACCGCGAAGTGGAGATGATACCAGCATGCCTGAACAGAGAGAGAAGACACTCTCTGAGCCACTCCGAGAGTGACTCCACACAAGCCAGAAACAGTCGTGTTGCTTTCTCCTTACCTCCATGTGAGGAGTGTTGCTCCTGGCAAAGTTCCTCACGTTCAGACAGACGCGGATCTGCTCCTGTGTTTTGGGTTTTGAAGTTCCTGGCGCTCGTTGTGTTAAAAAAGCTGTTCCAGTCTGCCTACACCTTCACCACACCACCTCCACGGCTCTGACTGGCACGTTCATAGCTAGATAGTTCTTACGCTGCATGAACAAAGTTCTGTTGTGGTGTCCTCACAGGAACTCCAATTATAAATATCGTCGATCTGCCGGGGCACGTTTGGTGACTGAGATTTGGTTTGCATGGGGCTAATGGAGTTGATGTGGTGATGAAAGTTCATAGCACACCGATTAGCATTTGGCTAACTGTGTGCATAAAGGCTATGTTAAGCGAATGAGTTGGTGTATGAACAGTGGTGTTAAAACCTTGGCATGGGATGCTGTACTTGTGGACTGGATTCCCCATTTTTGGTCTCGGCAATCCACACCGCAAGCACCAGCTCTCGCTGGAGGGCCAAGGGTCAATACTACCGCCGCCAATCTGCTTCACCAGCAGGCCATTGCAGCCAGAGATGCCTGGCCATCTCTTTTGAAAGCCTACAAGGTCTTTACTGCCTGTCTCGGTCATGTTACTCATTCCTTGCGGTCTTTGGCCTTGGCTTGGTCCTCCCTGCTGTGTCGTCTTTGAGTTCATGGTAGAACAATGCTTCTCCAGTCTCCCGGGGGGCGCTATCCACTTCTGACACCAATGTGTGGCATCAGAGTAGAATAAGACATGGGGAGCAAAGGTGTGGTTTTTGGTTGTGGTTTTTGGCTATAGCTTGGTCCTCCCTGCTGTGTCGCCTTTGAGTTCATGGTAGTGCCAAGGTGGGGTTGCTATTCCGCTTCTGACACCAATGTATGGCATCAGTGTAGAAAAGGGCATGGGAAGCCTGGTGTTTTGAGCAATTGTGGTTTTTGGACTTAGCCTTGAGTTCATGGTAGTGCCATGCTTCTCCAGTCTTCTGTGGGGCGCTATCCCACTTCTGACACCAATGTGTGGCATCAAAGTGTCGCTGGAAGGCCACAGTCAATGCTGCCAGGCAGCCACTCTGCTTCACCAGCAGGTCTTTGCAGCCAAAGATGCCAGGCCATGTTACTCATTCCTTGCGGTCTTTGGCCTGGTCTTGGTCCTCCCTGCTGTGTCGCCTTGCTGGTAGCGCCATGCTTCTACAGTCTGCTAGGGGGTGCTATCCCATTTCAGACATCAGTGTGGCATCAGTGTAGACAAAGCGCCTACAATGTAATTGTAATTGAACATTGAAAAAGCGCTAACCAGATGGCTACTAAGCACGCAGGTCACGGATAGCTAGTAGCGGTGCGCTACTGTATTCTATCAGTGGTGCTACCAAAAAGGGTTCAGTCATCACACGATCACCTCAAACCACGTAAAGCATGTTCAGCAATCTCTGATAGACTTGTTTGTTCAGCTGCTAACACTGTACGACTCGCAGTTATCTCTGAACGCAGACTAAAGTACATTAGCATTGCTAAATCAAGAGTTACAACATTGCCTGAGAATGCTTGGCTCCATGTTTACTCAACGCTGCGTTAATAAGGATTAAACCTAGATGAATTATTCCATAAAGCTTCATATCGACCTTCCCTATGCATGCAAAGTTATTGATTGAGGTTTAAAACCATAAACAAATCCAAATCTCAAATTCTTTTTGCCAGGCTCCCCAGGTTCGTCTTCTGCGCTAACGAGATGGTGAAGGCCGTCTACACAATCTGTATGGCAGTTATCCTCCATGATAAACATCCTGTACTACTTACCCGAAGTCTGAGGGAACAAAATGTCCCAAACAGCGTTAGCGCACAGGCAGGAACCCCAAACAAACAAACACGCTCCCACAAAAACATACGCAGCACGCCGGCGCTCGGGCTCCCTCTAAGACAACAGAACGGCGATGATTAATTTACAGCACCACAGACTGCAATGTGTCTTCGCTTCCCTCACTTCCACTCGGAATGTTCCAGACGCCAGCCGTCACTGCAAGAGTGGTAAACAAAGCGGCTCTGACCCGCACACTGCTCGGGATTTACGCAGTCGTGTGAGGTGACCCGTGGGTGCCTGATTTCTCTTGAGGGGGTGGAATGTGGGTGTTGTTGGATGCTACAATGTGTAAACCATCAACAGTATTCAGCCAGGCAGGACCAGCGACACAACACTCTCAATGGGTCCCGTTGTGTGTTTCAATCATTTATCTGAGATTCTAAGATGCTAATTTGCCGTAAGCATCAAGATCTCAAAACAACCAGCGATTGTTATGGCCATATTAGTTATAAACCTCTGAAAAAATGATTTTATTTAGACATAATCAGTCATAACTTTGAGAACATTGGCCAATATGTTGACCTAACAGCCAAAATCCCAAGAACACAATTCATCAGTTTAATATAGCAGTCCACAGATGTTATTATACTTTTGACAAAATCAAAATCTTGAGAAATTAAACTGTTACCTCAACACCCTCAAGAAAGACTCCTGAAAAAATAAGAAAATTATTTATTTAGACATAATTATCAGCAGTCTGAGAGCTCAGATTTTGAGAACTTTGGGTCTGAAACAATCAATCAAAATTTAATTTGTGAGTTAAAATCTGATTATAAAACTCTGGTCATCATTTCAACATAATCCATGTCTTTAGATAATCAGCCATTATTTAAACATAATGAAAATCTAATGGAAATAATTATTTCAACAGTCAGAAATGAAAAAAAAAGTTTCTTCAATATAAACATAAAAAAATTGGGCATAATTGTTCAAACTTTCGAGAAAATAAGACATTACTTTGACATAACAAGTCGTAACTTTGAGAACATTAGCCAATATTTGAAATTGTAAAATTTCATTATTTAAAACAATTATTGAAAACTTCGAGAAAATTAAGCATCATATTGAAATTCAAAATCTTAAAAAATAAGAGACAAGTCTGACATAATTGGTTAAAATATGAAACATTATTTCAACAGTCAAATTCTCATCAACATATGATATTTTGACAAAAAATAAAATCTTAAAGAAGCCATAATTTTGACTTAATCAGTTATAAAATGTTGAATATTATTTAAATGGTCAAACACTCGAGAACATACAAAATTATTTTGACATATTAATCAAAGTAAATAGGACATGATTTATAGCCATTATTAGTCAGTATATTGAGAATATAATAACATAATAAGAGTCCTAACACATGAAGCAATTATTTCAAAAAAATTGTTTTTAATCTTCAGAATAAAAGCCTCAAAATCTGACTGTGAAAATAACATTACGTTTTTATAGCCTTCAGAGATGATTAGGTGGTCTCTAAAGGGCCTAGAGGATCCTCAGGGTTCCCCACTGATATCAGCTCAGGGCATGATTCCAGGTATCGGTGGATCACAGCTCACAGTCAGTTCATTTCCATTCCTGCAGAACCTGGTAGAACCTGACCCAAGATGGACTGTATTGCCAGCGTTTGAGGTTAAAGCTGACTTCTGGAGAGACATCAAAGTCCTTAGCTGCCTGTATCTGAGATCTGCTTTCGCACTCATCGATATAGCAAACGCAAGCTGTGAGCTTTTATCCCCCCACCCCCCGGGGGTCTGAGCTCACCACCACCCACCGTTTCCCTGCAAAACCTCGGTGAGGGGGATAAAGACCCCGAGGTCTTTCTCCCAGAGTCTCAGAAAACACAGGAAACCTGGGGGGTTGTACCTGAGCGACAGAAAGAGGAGTCAAGCTTTACCGTTCATACTTTCAACAGCAGCGCGTTTCATCTACCGCCAACACTGCCGAGGTTCAGGCCCGGCTCAAGTCTCAAGAATTCCAGATAGCAAAGTGCGTGTAGGGAAGTCAGCCCACTCGTCGGCCATCTTTGGGATTCCGAATGGGAAGGGACTAACATCCTATAAACCCCAGCTCTTCAGATCTGGACCTTGAGTCGAGTTTACAACCCTGGGCTTTGATCTTATAGAGCAGTTATGTTAGTGATGGGCCACGTATCTCCCTCTTCAACCAAAACAACCCTGGCTCTTGAACTGGTTCTGTTCAGATGTCTTACAGCCCATTTCCACCAAACAGGTTCCGTTCTGGTTTGCCCACTTTAACACATTACCACCACAAATAAACAGGTTCGGAACCCGAAAAGCCGGAACCAGAGAACAGTAGGTTCCTTTAGCACAAACTGAACGACACCTGTGGGGATGTCTGCTATTGAGGATGAAGAGAGGCCCCAATGGCGACACCCAGTGGTCTGCTGGAGAACCTCTTCTACGGCTTCTTAGTAGTTGATCCAACATCTGGAATACCAGCACGGACGCTCGCAGGTCATCCATACGCTCCACCATGTTCTATGGTTGCAATAAAAACTGGTGTCAGTCAATCAATTCAAGAACCAGGGTTCTTTTGGAAAGGAGCTCATTGACGAATAAAGCCACGTGATTCTTTCTTCGTTTTTCCTCCATGCCTCCTTCCCCCCATTCATCTATACTATATAGCACATATTAGTGATCACTTAGCAACAAGCCTAAGCCGTGCGTTCTCTCCGCATGGTCTTCAGGAGATGCATGTTTCTAGTACGTACAGTGATCAGCCATGACATTAAAACGCTCTCCTCGTATTTACACTCACTGTCCACTCATTAACTTCACTGACCCTCCAGACTGTGGTCCATCTGTTTCTCTGTATACTGTATTACCCTGTTCTTCAATGGTCAGGACCCCCACAGGACCACCACAGAGCAGGTGCTAGGTGGGTGGTGGATCATTCTCCACCACCCAAAACTATCCAGCCAACAGCATCCTGTGGGCAGTGTCCTGTGGGGCAGCGTACTGTGGGCAGCGATGAAGGTCTAGAGGATGACCAACACTGCACTGTGCAGCAGCCGATGAGCTCCGTCTCATGCCAGTGAGTGGACACAGTGTTTGTGTTGGTCATCCTCTAGTCCTGCCCACAGGACGCTGCCCACAGGACGCTGCCCACAGGACGCTGCCCACAGGACGCTGTTGGCTGGATAGTTTGAGTTGGTGGACGATTCTCAGTCCAGCAGTGACACTGAGGTGTCCAGCAGCACTGCTGTATCTGATCCACTCACACCAGCACCACCCACACTAACACACCACCATGTCAGTGTCACTGCAGTAACTTCTCTTCCTTATCCTTTCCAGTCCTGTCCTGTCCTGTCCATACCCACCTAGTACCATACTGGTCAACCTCAACAAAAGGTATAACAAGGGAGTGTTGCTTGCCATCCTTAAATGCCAGGACCTCCAGGTGAGCCTGACTGGCACTGATTCCCCCTTAGTATTCTGGGACTTTGAGTGCCCTGGGGTACCAGTGCCTTGCTGTGGTCGCCCTCTGCTGGCAACAGGCAGCACATGCTGACCCCTTACAAAATGAAGGGGGTTGTGTGTGTGATTTAGCATGAGTACTGCTGGAACTGTGCTCAGAGTTCAGCCGTTTGGAATCATGTTGTTGATACATGAGCTCCACGCTTCCGGAGTTGTGTTCATAGTTCCATACAGTGAATTAAAGGCCCTCCCGGCCTCATCACTGGTACATACAGCGGCCTGTCTGCTCTCATCCCTCAGCAAACGACTCCTGGAGAGCTCGTAAGAGGGAACGTCCAAACAGTGCACCACACCGCAGCTCTGGATGGCAGCACGGAGCGCCTGCGCGCATGTCCGTGCGTGGTTGAGGTTCAGGAGAGCTGACCGGTACCGAGGAGCAGCAGCTGTAATAGGCTGGCTAATGAGAGTGGAAGGTTCTAATCAGTCCCTGGTTAAATATGCATGTTCGGTGTACCAGGCTGTGCAGAGCGAGAGTCCATCGCTCAGCTGGAGCCAAACCTGTTGTGACTCGATGCCTCTCAGGATGCACCGCCGCTGTACGTTTGCTGTGGCGTTCCCTCATTCCCTCCATAGCTCGCCTCGCTGGGTTTTCCTCCGCTTTAATGAGTTATTTCTGTCGGTCCTTTGAAGTCTAGCAGCACTTCAGGATCAGTATTCTTCAGATGGAGCGTTTAAAGGTCCGTATTCGCTCGGCAGCTACGCTGCTCCGGGCCTTTTCCGGAAACCCCTTCACCTAGAAAGCGTCCAGGAGAGCAATTAGCCCCGTACATGACTGCGCTTATATCATCTATTCATGCTGTCTTTGGTTATTCATGCTCGCCAGCTTCCATCGGGGGCAGAGGTGTCAGACTGTGGGTGAGCCCCGCTAGCTGCTGGGCTGGAGACTGTTGTTGTATCCACATTGTTAAGTACGCCACGGCATTCCGGGGATTCGTGGAAATTCTGAGCGGGAGTGTTTTTTGAAAGATCATAAGAAAGGATAGAGAACACAGTTCTACAAAGAAAAGAGATAGAGGGGGAGAAAGAAAGACAGTGGGGCGGTAAAAATTGAAGGAAAGAGGGAGAGCGAGAGAGAGAGAGAGAGAGAGAGAGAGAGAGAGAGAGAGAGAGAGAGAGAGAGAGAGAGAGAGAGAACGAGTGTAGTCCAGTCGTTTACTAACTTAGGTGTGTACTGGACTGACTGCTCTGCGTATATGACTGTGCGAGTTCAGAGGGTCTGGGTCTGAGCCTGGTTCTGGGTGTCTCGGTCTGAGTCTGGTTCTGATTGTCTGGGTCAAGGTCTGAGTCTGGGTGTGGGTCAGGGTCTGATTGTCTGAGCCTGGCTGTCTGGGTCTTGGTCTGAGCTAATAGTCTGGGTCTGAGTCTAAGTCTGGTTCTAGTTGTCTGAGTCTGGGTGTGGGTCTGGGTCTGAGCTTGGTTCTGGTTGTCTCGGTCTGAGTCTGGTTCTGGTTGTCTGGGTCAGCGTCTGAGTCTGGGGGCCGTGGGTGTGGGTCAAGGTCTGAATGTCTGAGCCTGGCTGTCTGGCTGTCTGGGTCTTGATCTGGGTCTGGGTCTGAGCTTGGTTCTGGTTGTCTCGGTCTGAGTCTGGTTCTGGTTGTCTAGGTCAGGGTCTGAGTCTGGTTATGGGTCTGGATTTGAGTCTGAGTCTGATTGTCTGGGTCAGCGTCTGAGTCTGGGTGTGGGTCAGGGTCTGATTGTCTGAGCCTGGCTGTCTGGGTCTTGGTCTGAGCTAATAGTCTGGGTCTGGCTGTGTAAGCTGCACTGCCCAAAACACAGTACTTCAGCTTTCATGATGCCCTGCACACAGGCAAGGCACCCAGTGCCAAACAACCCCAAACCTCTGAACCTCCAGCGTGTTTGACTGTAAGTGCTGTGTTGGTTTTTCTGTAGGCCTTGTTCAGCTTTTCGGTAAACGGTAGAATGATGTGCTTTACCAAAAAGCTCCATCTGTCACACGTTGGGCTTCTTCCTCTGCTTCCGCCGGTCTGAGGACTACACTTCCCTGCGCCACCAGTGCTGTTTCTACCAATCAGGAACAACTTCTTCTGCACTCTAGGTCGACCAGAGTTCTGATTTACCTGTAGTGTATAATTACCCGGCCTTGTCAACAACACTTCATAAGCACTGCCGACCCTAGTGTTGCTTACTGAGCATTTAGCGTTTGCTATGTGTATTGACCCTCTTCTGCCCTTTGGTTTTCGTCTTTCGCCTCATCTCATGTTTGTTTGCCTGAGGACTCTTATTGGTGTAGCACAGCCTGAGATTCAAACCCAAGTCTCGCATGTGTGGTGGTGACTATATGGCGGGTAGTGGTGTTATTCGCTGAGCTACACCAACCACCAACCTCTGACCTGCCACAGGTGATTTCTTACTGACCCGGCCTGTATCTGGATTTACATCCTTGTCTGTTTTGGTTGCTCTGGTTTAGCCAATCCGGATGTTTTCCGTTTCGGCTCGCTCATGACCCGGCATTAAAACTCTTGTTACATTTTATCTCCACGAGCGTCTGGTTCGTCAATCCAGCGGTCTCATCTGTCGGTCTCATCTGTCCACAGGACATTTTCCCAGAAGGACTTTGACTTTGTCACGTACATTTTGGCAAACTGCAGTCTAGCTTTGTATGTCTCTGTGTCAGCGGTGGGGTCCTCCTGTGTCTCTTGCCATAGCATTTCATTCCGTTCAGATGTCTCTATCTATCTGTCTGTATGTCTGCCTGTCTATATGTCTGTCTGTCTGTCTTCCTGTCTGCTTGTCTGCATGTCTATCTGTCTGTCTGTCTGTCTTCCTGTCTGCTTGTCTGCATGTCTATCTGTCTGTCTGGTTGTTTGCCGGCCTGCCTGTTTGTCTATCTGTCTGCTTGTCCCTCTGTCTGCCTTTCTGTCTGCTTGTTTGTCAGTCTATCTGTCTGCTTCCCTCTTTGTCTGTCTGTCTGTCTGTCTGTCTGCCTGTTTGTCAGGCTGTCTCTCCGCCTGTCTGTCTGTCTCTCCACCTGTCTGTCTGCCTGTTTTTCCGGCTGTCTCTCCGGCTGTCTCTCCGTCTGCCTACCTGCCTGTCTGTCTGTCTGGCTGTCTCTCCGCCTGTCTGTCTGTCTGCCTGTCTGTCCAGCTGTCTCTCCGCCTGCCTGTCTGTCCAGCAGTCTCTCCGCCTGTCTGTCTGTCTGTCTGTCCGCCTGTCTCCGCCTGTCTGTCTGTCTGCCTGTCTGTCCAGCTGTCTCTCCGCCTGCCTGTCTGTCGAGCTGTCTCTCCGCCTGTCTGTCTGTCTGCCTGTCTGTCCAGCTGTCTCTCCGTCTGCCTGTCTGTCCAGCTGTCTCTCTGCCTGCCTGTCTGTCCAGCAGTCCCTTAGCCTGTCTATCTGCCTGTCTGTCCACCTGTCTGTCTGTCTGCCTGTCTGTCCAGCTGTCTCTCCGCCTGTCTGTAAGATGTGACAGACAGCCTGTTCTGTGTTAAGTCTCAGTAAAGGTTAAGGTACCAGTATGTAGAGGTAATGTTCCGATCAGCTCACAGCTCCACCTCCAGCAGCAGTCGGGACTCTCCGCCTGTCTGATGTCTGTCTGCTGGAATGTGTCTCAGTGAGCCCCTCTCCGCCAGTACTTGTCTTTCTCTCCCAACTGCCTGTCTGTTCCGAGCTGTGTCCTCTGCTCTCAGTGCCTGGTCGTTGTCTGTCCTGCCTGTCTGTCCCTGCATCGAGTGCCACTCTGCCTCGTCATTTCTCTGTCTGTCCAGCTGTCTCTCTGGCCTGCCTGTCTGTCCACCCTACTGTCTGCTTCGACCTGTCTGTGACTTTGTCTAGCTCGGCCTGTCTTTGTCCACCTGTCTGTCTTTTTTTCTGTCTGCCTGTCTGTGAACTCCATCATTTCTGCTCCCGCCATGTCTGTATAGATGTGACAGATATTTTTAGCCTTACTCATTCCTGCTGCTTCCCTGTCCTTCAGTGAGTTACTGTCCAGCTGAAGTGGACCAGGCCTGTAAGAGGTGTAGGTCGATTTCTATGTTCCGATCAGCTCACAGCTCCACCTCCAGCAGCAGTCGGGACTCGGGACTGTGAATGATGTAAAGTCCGCAGTGCTGGAATGTGTAGCTCAGTTGAGCCCAGTGTTTAACAGAGAACAGTACATTAGCCTTCGAACAGTGTACGCCCGAAGTGAAGCTACAGGTTTCAGATGTTCAGCACTGTGTTCCCCTGCTCTCAGTGGCGTTAGTGCGTTAGAATTAAATTCCTCCAAATGACTTCACTAACCTCCACACCATCGAGTCACTCATGCACATCGTAAACAGACATTTCTCATTTAGTTTGGACTCGTAGCAACTACTCTGGCGTAACCATGCGGATGATTTCACCCTACTGTCTGCTGGATTTCGACCGTGTCTGTGTGACTATGTCTAGCTCGGCTTGGAATTCATTTGTGTAAGTGGATTTGACTGTACTGCTTCTTTTTCAACATGTGAGAGTACAGTACAAAAGGAAGAGTGAACTCATCATTTCCAGTGGCTCCTCGCAACATCTATCTGGATATTTATATTATTTATATATTTTTATATTTACTCATCCTCTCCATGCTGGCTTCCCTGTCCTTCAGTTTGAGTTACACCAGCTGAAGTGGACCAGGCCTGAAAGTTAATTGTATTGGATGTAGGTCGATTTCTACAGTCCCACAACTCACACAGTTCAGTTTACTCAGGTTAACTTGCAGCTAACAGCAATGCAGCTTGACCATTGACCTTGGAATTTACGAAAGAGACACACAGTGGAAGGTGGGCTTGGGGGAGCTTTTAACAAACATTCTAAACTCTCACATTTTTAAAATAACATTCTTAAATTCTCACACTTTCAAAATAACATTCTAAAATTCTCATACTTTCTAATAAACATTCTCAAATTCTCACACTTTCAAAATAACATTCTAAAATTCTCATACTTTCTAACAAACATTCTAAATTCTCACACTTTCAAAATAACATTCTAAAATTCTCACACTTTCTAATAAACATTCTAAATTCTCACACTTTCTAACAAACATTCTAAATTCTCACACTTTCTTACAAACATTCTCAAATTCTCACACTTTCTAACAAACATTCTAAATTCTCACACTTTCTAACAAACATTCTAAAATCTCACACTTCCAAAATAACATTCTAAAATTCTCACACTTTCTAACAAACATTCTAAAATCTCACACTTTCAAAACAACATTCTAAAATTCTCACACTTTCTAACATTCTAAAATTCTCACACTTTCTAACAAACATTCTAAATTCTCACACTTTCTAACAAACATTCTAAATTCTCACACTTTCTTACAAACATTCTCAAATTCTCACACTTTCTAACAAACATTCTAAATTCTCACACTTTCTAACAAACATTCTAAAATTCTCACACTTTCTAATAAACATTCTCAAATTCTCACACTTTCTTACAAACATTCTAAATTCTCACACTTTCTTACAAACATTCTAAATTCTCACACTTTCTAACAAACATTCTCAAATTCTCACACTTTCTAACATACATTCTAAATTCTCACACGTTCTAACAAACATTCTAAATTCTTACACTTTCTTACAAACATTCTCAAATTCTCACACTTTCTTACAAACATTCTAAATTCTCACACTTTCTAAATAACATTCTAAAATTCTCACACTTTCTAACATTCTGAAATTCTCACACTTTCTAACATTCTCAAATTCTTACACTTTCAAAGTAACATTCTAAATTCTCACACATTCTAACAAACATTCTAAAATTCTTACACTTTCTAACATTCTAAAATTCTCACACTTTCTAACAAACATTCTAAATTTTCACACTTTCTAATAAACACTCTAAATTCTCACACTTTCTTACAAACATTCTCAAATTCTCACACTTTCTAACAAACATTCTAAATTCTCACACTTTCTAACAAACATTCTAAAATTCTCACACTTTCTAATAAACATTCTCAAATTCTCACACTTTCTAACAAACATTCTCAAATTCTCACACTTTCTAACATACATTCTAAATTCTCACACGTTCTAACAAACATTCTAAATTCTTACACTTTCTTACAAACATTCTCAAATTCTCACACTTTCTTACAAACATTCTAAATTCTCACACTTTCTAAATAACATTCTAAAATTCTCACACTTTCTAACATTCTGAAATTCTCACACTTTCTAACATTCTCAAATTCTTACACTTTCAAAGTAACATTCTAAATTCTCACACATTCTAACAAACATTCTAAATTCTCACACTTTAAAAATATTCTAAATGATCAAATTTTTAAAAATAACATCTAAATTCTCACACTTTCTAACTAACATACAAAAATTCTCACACTTTTAAGTAACATTCTCAAATTCTCACACTTTCTAACAAACATTAAAAAAATTATTAATAACATTACAAAAATTCTGACATTCTCTTAAATTCTAAAATTCAGACATTCGTTAACAACACACATTCCTAATATTCCTTAAATTCCAGCATTTTAAAAAATTGGACATTCTCTAAGAACTTACAAATATTCTTAAATTCTCACACTTTCTTACAAACATTCTCAAATTCTCACACTTTTAAATAACATTCTAAATTCTCACACTTTCTTACAAACATTCTAAATTCTCACACTTTCTAAATAACATTCTAAAATTCTAACACTCAAATTCTCACACTTTCTAACATTCAAAAAATTATTAATAACATTACAAAAATTCTGACATTCTCTTAAATTCTAAAATTCAGACATTCGTTAACAACAAACATCCCTAATATTCCTTAAATTCCAACATTTTCAAAAATTGGACATCTCTAAGAACTTACATTCAAACATTCTCATATTCTGTAACAACAAACATTCTAACAAACATTCTCAAATTCTCACACTTTCTAACTAACATTCTCAAATTCTCACACTTTCTAACATACATAATAAGATTCTAACTTAACTCTGGAGGTAAATAAATACTGATACACTATAAAGTTCTATTACGATAAACATTCTAATATACTAAAATTCTGAAGAAAATTATATAACAATAAACGATAAACACACATAAATACATACATATGTACGTATATGTAAGTATGTATTTATGTGTGTATCTTCTGAATGCTGTTCTCTTTTCCTTGTTTGACCGTCATATGCTAAAACAGTGGGAAATATAAAAAAATGAAAACCAAAGGACTGTTAATGAAGTGAACTGAGCAGATCTTTGATGTATATAGTTTATCAGAGGTCATTATCTTACTCTCATTCACTCAGAAGTTTTGGACACAGTTTCAGCTCAGATATACATCTAAAGACTCGCAGCACATCCTATGTGACGTAGCTTCAACACGTACTACAGGTTTGTTTATACCACCTAAGGCCAATGCAGTGAATATACAAAAAAGAACTGACTGCTATTCACTTCTGTGTTAATAATTCATATCGCACCTCAGTAACTCAGTAACACTTAAAAGTAGCTTCTCCAAATAGTGCACTGCACACACACACACACACACGCACACACACACATACACACTCACACACACACACACACACACACACACACACACACACACACACACACACACACACTCACACACACACATTCAAAACCAGCACTTTAAACACATTCACGCATTACTCTGAGAGAAGAAAGTCCTGCAGGTCTTTCAATCTGATCGACTGTTCAAACTCCACCATTAGCCTGAATTATGATCATCAGTGACCTTACAACTGTCGTTCTGTTCCTCTACTTCTCTTCCCTGAACTTTCTGATATGAAAGTGTCCTGAGAAGTTCTACATGAGGAGCAATAATGAATCATCTCAGCATTTTTTCAGACACAAAAGTAAATAACTGAGTGGCTAAATGTTTAACACTTTGTGACAGACTGATAAAAGCCATGGGCACTGGCAAAGCATCTCAGCAATCAGTTTGTCTTACCTGATTCTCTACCTGATATCTCTTTTCTCCTTTTAAACTTTCAGCAAAGGCAACAATGTAGTCTCATTTCTGGAAATGATCAAAATCTGGTAACAGAAAAAAATGACAACATTATTAAATATACTATCAACAATCAAACAACATTTTAACATTCAATGGCAACAAACATACTAAAATTCTCACATTATATAATTTTTTCAACTACAAACACTATAAAGTTCTATTACAATAAACACTCTCATATACTAACATTCTGAAGAAAATCCTATAACAATAAACATTCAAACATTTTTATTCCAGTAACTTTCTATAACTTTTAAACATTGTATTAGAAAGAATTTGAAAAATGGTAAACTTCAAAAACAACTAACATTCTATTCTATTCTATTCTATTCTATTCTATTCTATTCTAATATTGTAATATTGCAACATTGTAACAACTAATATTTAAAATGACAAAGTTTGATAGATTTACAACAAAAAATGCAAACATTCTGTTAAAAGAGTTGCAAATACCATACTTCAAACATTGTAACATTCACTTACAACAAGCATTCTGAAGTTCTAACATTCCTCAAAACAGATATTTAAAAATTCTGATGTTTTCTAACAACTAACGTTTTAACTTTCTAAAATTGTTATATGTGATAGAATGTATGTTTACTATTTATTCAAGAATGTGATACAAATTAAAATTCTGACATTTTCTTAGAACAAACATTCAAAATTTCTTATAAAACTTAACTATCAATCTGAAATTCTGACATTCATCAATAACAAACATTCCAAAAATTCCGACATACTTTAACAACAAACTTTCCTAAAATTAAAAAAAAAACATTCTCTTACAACATAAAATGCTCTCATGCTCAAAAACATCCTCTCATGTCCTAAAAAACATTTAAAATTCTGAAAACCTCTTGTGAAATTCTCTAAAGACAAACTCTGAAATTCTGACATTTTCTAATAACTTTCTAAAAATTTGACATTCTGTAACAATAAGCATTCTATAATTCTGATGGCAACAAGCGTTCTAATATCATAACCTTGTTATGTGTTAGAATGTATATTAAACACTCTTTATTCTACAATGACAGTTTATTCAATATATTTTTTCTATATTAACAAACATTCTGAATTCCTTTCCACACCCACAGTTATTTGTGTGCTTTGTGCGTGTGTGGTAAATGCATTTGAACGTGTGTATTACTGATGATATCTTGAACACGAGTCGTGATTTTGACAAATTGCTATTGTCTCTGTGGTTGGCATAGCAACAACCAAAATGAGCAATCGGCTGTGTCCCAGCAGCCCGAACTTTGTGACAGATGTCAGAGGGATCGGTTGGTTCTGTGCTCTGTCATGTGTGGTGCTGCATCACCCAAATCGGCTCAAACTGGACTGCAGGCGTCAGAGCTGAGTGCGGATAGCCCGCAGAGTTTCTTGCTGGCCTGAGGGGAAGATTATAATCTGAGTAATCTCTGGGTTTGGTGAGAGATATATCAGGGGTGTGGTTAGCTGGTGTTGCGTTCGGTGTGTGACATATGAAGTAGTGTAAGTCCTGGAAAGCATCCTGGAAGCTCTTGGTAATTCCAGCCTGGCTACAGACACCAGCCCAGCGTTTGGGATAGTGGGAATTTGATGTAGTCTAGAAGATCACACTGCGCAGAGTTCATCTATCAGTGTGTTTCGGGCGAACGTACAAACCGTTCCTCAGAATCCACAAAACCCTTCTTCTCTGATCACCTGCAGGCTTTTCTCGTATCCAGTGACACTCTGGACACACCAGGACACTCCAGCCGTCCACCGATACCCACACACACCCACACGCTCCCTGTCTGCCGGTAGCGGATCAGTGAGCAGAGGCCGGGAGGAAGAGGATCCGCTCGTCCCGCTGTATGTGTCAGTGAGTGCTGGCAGAAGTGGATGAGAGTGCGAGATTGCGCTTGTGTTTCAGCCTGTTGCGTCAGAGCGGCTCCTCATGAATGGTTTAGATAAAGGCGGGCTCGCTGTCTCTGTGCTCTTCTGTAGATTACATTCGCTCGTCTCTTGTCCTGCCTCAGACAGCCCTCATTCTCCGTCTCGTTCCCTCTCTCCAAAGCCACATGTCACTCGAGCGCAGTGACCCTTCATTTCTAACTGGACAGCGTGGCCTCAGGCTTGGCTGGCCACCACGACTGGCCTATCAATGCTGTGCCTATGAATACGTGCTTTCGGAGCTCTGCTGTGAGGTCGGACAAGACATTGCAGATTCCTGTTCGCCATAATGAGTTCAAGTTGAAGTTTAGAACATTAAATTCAAATTTAATCTGTCGCAATCATGTGATTTCTCATTATTTAAAACGTATAACTTGCTCTGAAGGTAGATAGTGTGATATAGACTGAGCCTGTTCTACAGTGTATACCACAGTACCTACATTTAGAGCTTAGAGTTATACACTCCACCTAATGAGGAACTGTAGAACAGACTCAGTCTATACCACAGTACCTACATTTAGAGCTTAGAGTTATACACTCCACCTAATGAGAAACTGTAGATCAGACTCAGTCTATACCACAGTACCTACATTTAGAGCTTAGAGTTATACACTCCACCTAATGAGAAACTGCAGACTCCGTCTATACCACAGTACCTACATTTAGAGCTTAGTGTTATACACTTGACCTAATGAGAAACTGTAGAACAGACTCAGTCTATACCACAGTACCTACATTTAGAGCTTAGAGTTATACAGTGGACCTAATGAGAAACTGTAGAACAGACTCAGTCTATATCACACTACCTGCATTTAGAGCTTAGAGTTATACACTCCACCTAATGAGAAACTGTAGAACAGACTCAGTCTATACCACAGTACCTACATTTAGAGCTTAGAGTTATACACTGGACCTAATGAGAAACTGTAGAACAGACTCAGTCTATACCACAGTACCTACATTTAGAGCTTAGAGTTATACACTCCACCTAATGAGAAACTATAGACTCAGTCTATACCACAGTACCTACATTTAGAGCTTAGAGTTATACACTCCACCTAATGAGAAACTGTAGAACAGACTCAGTCTATACCACAGTACCTACATTTAGAGCTTAGAGTTATACACTCCACCTAATGAGAAACTGTAGATCAGACTCAGTCTATACCACAGTACCTACATTTAGAGCTTAGAGTTATACACTCCACCTAATGAGAAACTGTAGAACAGACTCAGTCTATACCACAGTACCTACATTTAGAGCTTAGAGTTATACACTCCACCTAATTTAGAACTGTGAACATGCAGACTCAGTCTATACCACAGTACCTACATTTAGAGCTTAGTGGTTATACACTTGACCTACCTAATGAGAAACTGTAGAACAGACTCAGTCTATACCACAGTACCTACACTTAGAGCTTAGAGTGGTATACACCATTGACCTAATGAGAAACTGTAGAACAGACTCAGTCTATATCACACTACCTGCATTTAGAGCTTAGAGTTATACAGACCACCTAATTAGAAACAGTAGAACAGACAATGTCTATATCACAGTACCGACATTTAGAGCTTAGAGTTATACACTCCACCTAATGAGAAACTGTAGAACAGACTCAGTCTATACCACAGTACCTACATTTAGAGCTTAGAGTTTATACACTCCACCTATGAGAAACTATAGACTCCGTATGTCTATACACAGTACCCTACATTTAGAGCTTAGAGTTATACACTCCAACCTAATGAGAAACTGTAAGAACAGACTCAGTCTATACCACAGTACCTACATTTAGAGCTTAGAGTTATACACTCCACCTAATGAAGAAAACTGTAGAACAGACTCAGTCTATAACCATTGTACCTACATTTTAGAGCTTTAGAGTTATACACTCCACCCTAATGACATAGAAAACTGTAGACTCAGTCTATACCAAACAGTTACCTACATTTAGAGCTTAGAGTTTTATACACTCCACCTAAATGAGAAACTGTAGAACATACTCAGAGTCTATACCAACAGTACCTACATTTAGAGCTCTTAAGGGTTATACAGTGGACCTAATGAGAAACTGTAGAACAGACTCAGTCTATATCACACTACCTGCATTTAGAGCTTAGAGTTATACACACTCCACCTAATGAGAAAACTGTAGAACAGGACTCAGTCTATATCCACAGTACCAGTTTTCCTACATTTAGAGCTTAGAGTTATACACTGGACCTAATGAGGAACTGTAGAACAGACTCAGTCTATACCACAGTACCTACATTTAGAGCTTTAGAGTTATACACTCCACCTAATGAGAACTGTAGAACAGACTCAGTCTATACCACAGTACCTACATTTAGAGCTTAGAGTTATACACTCCACCTAATGAGGAAACTTGTAGAACAGACTCAGTCTATACCACAGTACCTACATTTAGAGCTTAGAGTTATTACACTCCACCTAATGAGAAACTGTAGAACAGCATTCTACTCAGTCTATAGATTGTACCTACATTTTAGAGCTTAGAGTTATACACTCCACCTAATGAGAAACTGTAGACTCAGTCTAACCACCACAGTACCTACATTTAGAGCTTAGAGTTATACACTCCACCTAATGAGGAAACTGTAGAACAGAACTCAGTCTATACCACAGTACCTACATTTAGAGCTTAGAGTTATACACTCGACCTAATGACAGGACACTGGTAGACTCTGGTCTATACCACAGTACCTACATTTAGAGCTTAGAGTTATACACTCCACCTAATGAGGAACTGTAGAACATACTCAGTCTATACCACAGTACCTACATTTAGAGCTTAGAGTTATACACTCGACCTAATGAGAAACTGTAGAACAGACTCAGTCTATACCACAGTACCTACATTTAGAGCTTAGAGTTATACACTCGCCCTAATGAGAAACTGTAGAACAGACTCAGTCTATACCACAGTACCTACATTTAGAGTTTAGAGTTATACACTCGACCTAATGAGAAACTGTAGAACAGACTCAGTCTATACCACAGTACCTACATTTAGAGATTAGAGTTCTACAATATGACCAACCTATATTTCCAATACCTCAGTCTGTCCAAGTTTCTCGTGAGGTTTGTGTGCAGACGGTATAACTGTAAGCTCTAAATGTAGGTACTGTGGTATAGACTGAGTCTGTTCCTCATTGGGGTGAATGTAAGGTTAATCTTTATGCATTATACTTTGTGTAGATTTTTAAGGACCCTCGAGAGATCCATATAACCATCAGGCCAGTAAAGACAATTATAGTGCTCATCCAGCCAATGGTAAATGAAGGACACTAGCTGCACCAAATGCAGTGCTGTCTGTAATACAGGCCTCATATTGTCTTGGTGAAGAGTCTTTTGTTTTCCACCTGGGAATACGAATCGATTTGTGGCGTTCCATGACCAAACATGACCTGTGATCCATGGCCCCTCGGAGTTAGGCCTCGGTGTCGGATCAATAGTCACTCACTGTACAGGGGCAGCTTGGTCTAGTATGACATGCTGCCCGGAGGAAGGGTCACAGAATGATGGAGTGATAGTGGCCCCAGAAACCAACACTAAATACACTCGGACAGCCTCCAGGGCCCTCTCTAAACAGGACACATTTCCATTCAGTCTAATAACGGTGTATTAGTTCGGCATAAGATACAGCCGCAGTTAATGTCAACATGGTTTTAGTAGATGAGTCCAAAAAGCATCTCAAGGGGGCTGTGGTGTAAATTTACAGCAGCTTTAGGGACCATCAGGTTACACATTCACCCCCTACGTTACATAAAAACCCTATCAGCCATCTGGAATACCACACACATAGCAAAAGTCCAACCGCTAGCAACCAAACACAATAGTAACAACACCTCTGGATCACCGCACCCGCTACCCTGTTCCATAGCAACAACATAACACCAAGCCACAATCTGGGATGACATAGCAACCACCTAACAACACTTTAGCAACCATGTAACAAAACCCTACCAAGCATTTGGGATACCGCAACCGCCTGGACCGCCTAGACACACTATAGCAACCACCTGGGAGTCCATAGCAACAACATAACGTAGCAACAACCTTTGTGTAACAAAAGACATAGCAACAACCTAGCAAGCAACCTGCAACCCCCTAAGATACCAACAACATAAGAACATCCTACCCACCATCTGGGAAACCATAGCAACCACCTAGTAACATCTTAGCAAACAACTGCCATACCTTAGCAACCTGATAGCAAAACTCATCTAAGATACCACAGTATGCACCGAACAACGCCTTAAGAGTCACTTAGCTACACCCTAACAACCATCTAAGATACCATAGCAACCACCTAGCAATGCCCTAGGAACCAACTGGGATACTATTGCACCCTTAGCAACGACATCCTAGCAACCATCTAGGATACCATACCAATCGTCTATCATACCATAGCAACTGCCCTAGCAACATATTTGCAACCATGTAACAATATAAAAATTAACAACCACTTAGCAGCCACCATTGCTTCACCCTAGCAACTGTATGTCAAACATCCTAGCAACTACTTGGGATACCATAGCAACCACCTAGCAGCTTAAATATCATATTACCTGTATGGCAACAACCTAGAACCAGCTCCAACTGTACCAAGTGACACCAGGCCTTCTGGACGTGTGGCAACAAACCGTCCATCTTGGTGCTGACCACGGTGCCTCCACACACGGATTCGTTGGGCGTCTCCACCAAGACTAAAGCGGGACTCGTCACTGAAGATGACCCGCTGCCATTCTGAGTCACTCCATGACAGTCTGGTACGACACCACTGCAGTCTTTGGTGATGGTGACGTGGTGTTAAGGACAGTCGTGGTAACGGTCTGTGTGCATGTAGTCCTGCGTGGTGCAGCCGTCTGCCAATGGTGCTGCACTAACAGGATGACTCATGGAGGGTCTACCACCAAGGCACCTACCCCCAACTTCTACCTGGGAACCATGGATAGGGCTGCCTCTGCTCTGGGCTTGTATACATGAAGCCCCAGGTTAACACCCACCAGAAAGGTCATGTGAACACTTTTATGGACTGCTTGGTAACAGATTACCCCGACTGTGATCCGTGGTGCTCGTTCACCGCTGTTTCTCAGCATTGCATTGTATTGGCACGTTTGAGAAACACAGATGATCCTAATTTGGAGCCCTCCGGTAAATCCTGCCGATGCGGCTTGATTGAGTTTGTTTGCTCGTGCTTCGCTTCGGAGAACACTGAGCTGAGTACGAATCTGAAGAAAAGAGAACGTGGTTCCCTGGTTTTGGCGTGCAGCACCAATTAAAAAGTCTATCCCCTTAAACCGCTCGATCAAAGGAGGACATAAAAGAACGGGGCAGACGTGAGACAAGGGTGGTGGTGGTGGTGGTGGTGGTGGTGTTGGTCGGAAAAATCAATAAACTGCTCAAACATGGAGGATTAATTACGACTCCACAACAGTAGAGCTGAAGTTCCATGCTATGGTTGACGGGTGTGTGTGTGTTAGCTTTGCCCATTGCCATGACTACTGGGGCTCTGCTAATCAAAGCACGCCATCGTGCTAATGGGCAAATCTGTTAATGACGGCGGCTCCGCTTCAACTCTAAAGGCTTTTCAACTTCACAGGGTGACCTTTCATTAAACGATGGAAACAGAACCCAAATGCTAACAGGGGCTGAAGACCCTACTGATGCGTGTGATTAATCACAGGCTGGGATCAAATGAGAGTTTCCAATTTTAATAACTGATTGATTTGCTCTTTGGCTGAAATCTAAACTCTTTAGCAGATCAGTGCTGGTAAAGTGTCTCGAGCATCGGCTCTCTGAAGCGCTCGGCGATGCGGGATGCTGTGGTGACCTTTCGGCTGAGCTAAATCTGTTTCTACCTTCATTAAAACCGGCCGGGTAAACCCAAGCAGACGGGGACCAGCAGCGTCACGTCAACAATCCGAACATGGGAAAACTGGGTTCCCAGTTAGAGTCTTTATACAACTGCTGATTCCCTGAGATTCCCATGCACAGCAGTCTCTAGAGTTACTCATAGGGGAGCAAGAGGGACGAAAAGATCCCAGGGGCAGCGGCTCTGCCAGGCCTGGTTAATGAGGGAGGTCAGTGGAGAATGGCTAGACTCATTCCAGCTGACCGAGAGACTGGGGTAGCTCAGATAGCCACTCTGTACAGCTGAGTTGGGCAGAACAGCATCTCAGAATGCGCAACAGGAATCCAACCTTGACGGGCTACGACCGCAGAAGACCATGTCAGCTTCCACCTCCATCAGCCCAGCACAGAAAGCTAAGGGTGCAGTGGACACGGGCTCACCAGAACTGGACAGACTGGAAATACAAAACAGGCTCTGGTAAAATCTCCGTTTCGGCTAAGGCACACGAACGGTGGGGTCAGAATTCGGCACCAACAGTCCATAGAACCAACCTGACTTGTGTAAGCCGTCCAGGGGTGTGTTTGTGTTATGGGGTGGGGCTGATACCAAGCAACCATCGCCTGAGTGACGGCTCCAGAGCATGTCCTTCCCTTCATGGCCACAGTTTACCATCGGCTACTACCACCATGATGATGACTCAGATCAGCCAGCAGAAGTCGTCTCAGCCCGGTTTCGTAACTTGACGATGAGTTCAGTGTTCTTCAGCGGTCTTTCCAGTTACTGGAGCTCAGGCCGACACAACACCTTTGGGATGTGGTAGAACAGATGATTCACAGCATGAAAGTACTCTTGTAAAATCTGCAGGAATTACATGATGCAACCAGCTCGACATGGACCAGGAGGTCAAATGAAGGTTTCCAGCATCTTGTGGAATCAATGGTGCAGAGAATTGAAGCTGTTATGAGAGCAAAGAGATGCCCGACCCAGTGCTAGTCTAGAGTTCCTTGTCGTCTAGTGAATCATCAGGGTATATATATTTACTTCAAGTTCAGATGCGTAATAAGATGCAACAATGCAATCATCAAAAAAGATCGGATGGAGCTTCAGCTGTTTGTGCGAATTGACACAGGGACATATTCTTTTTGACTCCAGAGATTTGGCACCAATCAGAATCAAATATTCGAGGCTTCGTTAGTGGTGGGGAGTAATTTAGTAGAGATCTGCTTATTAGAAGCTGTGATGTAGTGACTTTCATGTTCAGGTCCTAGACCTAGACATCTATACCTGAACAAGACCTTTACCTAGACATCTGTACCTGAACTAGACCATTAACTACACATTTACACTTGGACTAGACCTCTATACCTGAACTAGACCTTTACCTAGACATCTGTACCTGAACTAGACCATTAACTACACATCTACACTTGGACTGGACCTTTAACTAGACCTCTATACTTGGACTAGACCTTTACCTAGACCTCTATACCCGAACTAGACCAATAACTACACATCTACACTTGGACTAGACCTCTAACTAGACCTCTATACCTGAACTAGACCTTTAACTAGACATCTGTACCTGAACTAGACCTCTAACTAGACCTTCATACTTGGACTAGACCTTTAACTAGACACCCATACCAGAACTAGGCCTTTAATTAGGCCTTTATACTTTGACTAGACCTTCAGCTAGACCTCTATACTTGGACTAGACCTCTAACTAGACCTCTATACTTGGACTAGACCTTTAACTAGACACCCATACCAGAACTAGGCCTTTAATTAGGCCTTTATACTTTGACTAGACTTTCAACTAGCCCTCTATGCTTTGACTAGACCTTCAGCTAGACCTCTATACTTGGACTAGACCTTCAACTAGCCCTCTATGCTTTGACTAGACCTTCAGCTAGACCTCTATACCTGGACTAGACCTTTAATTAGAACTTTATACTTGGACTTGACCTTCAGCTACCCCTCTATACTTTGACTAGACCTTCAGCTAGACCTCTACACTTGGACTAGACCTTTAACTAGACCGCTATACTTGGACTAGACCTTTAACTAGACCCCTATACTTGGACTAGACCTTCAGCTAGACCTCTACACTTGGACTAGACCTTTAACTAGACCCCTATACCTGGACTAGACCTTTAATTAGACCTTTATACTTGTACAAGACCTTCAGCTAGACATCCATTCCTGAACTAGACCTTTAATTAGAACTCTATGTATGGACTAGACCTTTATCTAGACCTCTGTACTTGGACTAGATCTTTAACTAGACATCCATACCTGAACTAGACCTTTAATCAGACCTCTATACCTGGACTAGTCTTTTAACTAGACCCCTATACTTGGACTAGACCTGTATCTAGACCTCTATACTTGAACTAGACCTTTAACTAGACCTCTACACTGGAATATCTGAGCTGTGTATTGTAAGTACTGAACACCTCTATTGTAAGTTGTATGGGCGTTTTAACCGTTTACCTGAACACTGAGCAGCTAGGCTCACTACCTTCACTGTAGGTATATATACACTGTACTGTTTACAACCACACACTTAACTGCACCCCTGGCTGCACCCCCAGAACCTCACAGAGGGGGCTTTATGAGCCGTTATTTAGTTTCTGGAAGGTACGTTTGCTTTCACAGGCTTTGACAATACGTTTTGATGCAGCAGTCTGGAATGCATTTCAGAATCCTTGGAAATGATGGGCCCGAACACCATCAGACCAACTCAAAGCACCTCACACAGTGGCGTCCATTGTTCTTCTGGCTGTTCAGCCTTGCTCAGTGTTCGATTCACCACAAAACAAGAAGAAAAAAATAAAAGAGTTCTTATTTTACTATAGTGGCAGCTGCTAATCATAATCCGGCTCGGTTGACGTTTATTGGTGTTTGGCTGCAGGCTTCATTGTGTGCCGACGAGGCCTAAAGAATGGGATTGGATTTCTGCTTTCATAAATAAAATAACAGGTATTTATACTTTATCAGTCTTTTTATCTCCCGCGGATTACTAAAGCAATTGGCAAGGTAATGGGTTTTTCATTCCTCTCATAGATGCCTGTCTGCGCGTCCGTGTGACGGGGTCGGGCCGGGTTAAACGCCAGACGTTTCTGTAATCACTCCTTCAGTCCTCTCGTTTTTCGTTTTGACGAGCTGTCTCGCGGGGCTTCGTTTACACACTCTGACCTTGCGCGCCGTGTAAATCTCCCCCGGAGATTATTGAGTTTGGTCGGGAAAACAGGCCCGGAATAAAAACAGTACGAACACGCAGCGGCTAAGCTCACAGGCCCTCTGTGACTGGGTAATCCACTCTGAGTGAGAGCCGGCCAGTGAGTCCTGACGGGATCAAGTCACCTTCACTGATAAACCCTGAGCATCACACCTCTTACTGCTATGTAGTGTATGAGTCTCTGAGGATGTATATACACGGGTGTGTGTGTGTGTACGAGTCAAACTCAGGACCTGCTTGTATCTACAATAAATCATTAAATCTGTACTGTGATATATATATATATACACACCTCATATACAGTGATTAACATTAATTATTCATTATTAATATTGGATTATTAAGTATCTACTATAAATGATTAATTTTGAATAAAAAACTATCCAGAATCTACTATGAGTTATTCAGTATCCACTATGAATTATTCAGTATCCACTATGAGTTATTCAGTATCTACTATGAATTATTCAGTATCCACTATGAATTATTCAGTATCCACTATGAGTTATTCAGTATCTACTATGAATTATTCAGTATCCACTATGAATTATTCAGTATCTACTATGAGTTATTCAGTATCCACTATGAGTTATTCAGTATCTACTATGAATTATTCAGTATCCACTATGAATTATTCAGTATCTACTATGAGTTATTCAGTATCCACTATGAATTATTCAGTATCCACTATGAATTATTCAGCATCCACTGTAAATTATTCAGTATCTACTATGAATTATTCAGTATCTACTATGAATTATTCAGTATCTACTATGAATTATTCAGCATCCACTATGAATTATTCAGTATCTACTATGAATTATTCAGTATCTACTATGAGTTATTCAGTATCTACTATGAATTATTCAGTATCTACTATGAGTTATTCAGTATCCACTATGAATTATTCAGTATCTACTATGAGTTATTCAGTATCCACTATGAATTATTCAGTATCCACTATGAGTTATTCAGTATCTACTATGAATTATTCAGTATCTACTATGAATTATTCAGTATCCACTATGAATTATTCAGTATCTACTATGAGTTATTCAGTATCCACTATGAATCATTCAGTATCTACTATGAGTTATTCAGTATCCACTATGAATTATTCAGTATCTACTATGAATCATTCAGTATCTACTATGAGTTATTCAGTATCCGCTATGAATTATTCAGTATCTACTATGAGTTATTCAGTATCTACTATGAATTATTCAGTATCCACTATGAATTATTCAGTATCTACTATGAGTTATTCAGTATCCACTATGAATCATTCAGTATCTACTATGAGTTATTCAGTATCCAGTATGAATTATTCAGTATCTACTATGAATCATTCAGTATCTACTATGAGTTATTCAGTATCCGCTATGAATCATTCAGTATCTACTATGAGTTATTCAGTATCCGCTATGAATCATTCAGTATCTACTATGAGTTATTCAGTATCCACTATGAATTATTCAGTATCCACTATGAATTATTCAGCATCCACTGTAAATTATTCAGTATCTACTATGAATTATTCAGTATCTACTATGAATTATTCAGTATCCACTATGAATTATTCAGTATCTACTATGAATTATTCAGCATCTACTATGAGTTATTCAGTATCTACTATGAATTATTCAGTATCTACTATGAGTTATTCAGTATCTACTATGAATTATTCAGTATCTACTATGAGTTATTCAGTATCCACTATGAATTATTCAGTATCTACTATGAGTTATTCAGTATCCACTATGAATCATTCAGTATCTACTATGAGTTATTCAGTATCCACTATGAATTATTCAGTATCTACTATGAATCATTCAGTATCTACTATGAGTTATTCAGTATCCGCTATGAATTATTCAGTATCTACTATGAGTTATTCAGTATCTACTATGAATTATTCAGTATCCACTATGAATTATTCAGTATCTACTATGAGTTATTCAGTATCCACTATGAATCATTCAGTATCTACTATGAGTTATTCAGTATCCAGTATGAATTATTCAGTATCTACTATGAATCATTCAGTATCTACTATGAGTTATTCAGTATCCGCTATGAATCATTCAGTATCTACTATGAGTTATTCAGTATCCGCTATGAATCATTCAGTATCTACTATGAGTTATTCAGTATCCGCTATGAATTATTCAGTATCTACTATGAGTTATTCAGTATCCGCTATGAATCATTCAGTATCTACTATGAGTTATTCAGTATCCGCTATGAATCATTCAGTATCTACTATGAGTTATTCAGTATCTATCTTTTGTGGAACATAAAATATATAACGCATATGACCCATGAGTAAACAAGCACAGCAACAATACACAGACAAACATAAAGGAGACCATGCAGAGGTCAAAACCAGAGTAGGCAAGCAGCGAGGCAAACTAAGTGGAAGGGCTAGGCAAGAGAATGGTCAAGGTAACAAACAAAGGTCGACAGCCAGAGAGTAGAACACGAGAGAAAACCAACAAGGGATAAGCAAAAAGAGGAGGTGAGAGCCAAAGGGAGTCAAAAGCCAGAGTCAGGATAAACAGAGGAGAACTGCTAACCAGGTCTGGCCAAACCTCCCAATGAGGAAGCGTCTGAGAGGGGTATATATACTGAGGCTAAGTGGAGGCAGCTGGACTAAAACTCAGGTGAGCTAGAGCGGTGCTGATTGGATGGCTGGGGACATGTGGGTTTGATGTCATCAGATGATGCACTCTGGGAAGTGGAGTCCAGGGGAGCCGGGGAAACCCGTAAGATTGACACATGTGGGATATATAATATATAATATAACACAAATGACTCTGTAAAACTAATTATGTGCTAAGTCTGCTAATTATGTATCATTAGTGCTATTAAACATATACTTCAATAGAACTAACTGTACTTGACTGTACTGTTTTGAGACACCTCTTAGATTCACCTTACTATGCTATGTAGTCTACTGGACAGTCCCAGACTGTTCTAGAAAGTTGTAGAACATTCCGGGCAGTTCTATAAACTTCTGAAGAGTTCTCGTAGTTCCAGGAGCTACCTGAAGTCTACTTAGCACTGAATGTATAACAGATGTTCTGGATCATAGAGAACTTTCCAGAACACAACAGCAGGGCTTATGGGAACCAGTAGTATTTTCAGGCCTAAGGAATGAAGAGAACACACTTAGAACCCAGGAACCAGAACAAATAGACGTCTGTGGCATAGTGTTGTAGCGGCAGACTTGTTTGCAGGACCATCCGAGAGGGAATCAACGTTTTTCCAAACAGCCCCAAATGAATCTCCACCAGTTTGTCCAGTGACTGATTGTTTATCCCGAACATGGAGTTTAAGTCCAGGCACATCAGATGGACGTGTCTGTGTCCATTACGTCTTCGGCGTTTGACAGAGGAATGAATGATTGATTATGACTCGGCCAGATTTCTGCTCCCTTTAGGCTTTCCGTGTCTCCACTGGAGAGATCTCTTTTAAAATGATCCCTATGAAATATTCAGAGCTTCGGCGGGCCCGTCTCCCCCAGCTAAGGTCTGGAGTTTGGAGAGCAAATAAAGAAAGACGGCTTTTTGAAAATCCCTGCTGGAATTTCTGTTCCTTTAACTGTTTTAATGGTGTTTATGGTTTAGTGTATCTGAATGATTCTACACACATTCAAATCTTAATATTCAGAAACACTGAACACTTAAAAGAGAGAGAGAATGAAGAAAGGGAAGAGATAGAAAGAAAGTGGAAGGCTAAACACAAGAGATCAAACAAGGTACACCACAGACAAGGGGGAGTGAAAGAAGAGAAAGGAAAGAAGGAGTGGAGATTAAAGAAGCAGAGAGAGTAAGAGAGAGAGAGAGAGAGAGAGAGAGAGAGAGAGAGAGATCTATTAATTCAAGGGATAAAAGATGAAAAGAGAGAGGAGAATAGAAAGGAAAAAGGAATGGAAAGAAAAAGAGAGAAGGGAAAGAGAGAAAAATGGTAAGGAAAGAGAGCAAGAAAGAAATAACAGAGAGAGAGAGAGAGAGAAAAGACAGAGAGAGAGAGAGAAAGAGAAAGGATAGAAGGAGGGTTACAAAAAAAAAAAAGAATAAGATTAAGGAAAGAAAGACAAAAGGCAAAAGGTCAAAGAAAAGGGAGAAATGAAAGGAGGAGAAAGGGGAGAAAAAGCAAATAAGGTGAGAGAGAGAGAAAGAGAGAGGGATAAAGAGGGAAATGAGGAAGATAGAGAGAAAGAAAGCAAGACAGAAGAGAGCGAGATAGAGATAGAGAGACAGAGTGAGAGACAAGAGACAGATAATGAGAAAAAAGGAGATGGGTGAAGGGATGAAGTGAGAAGAGAGAGTGAGAAGCAAAGAAGGAGATAGAAGGAGGGCAAGAAAGAGAGTGAGACAAAATGAGAGAAAGAAAGAGAAGGAGAAAGATAGGCAGAGACTGAGATAGATAGAGAGAGAGATAGAGACTGAGAGAGAGAGATAGAAAGAGACTGGGATAGAGAGAGATAGAGACTGAGATAGAGAGAGATAGAAAGAGACTGAGATAGAGATAGAAAGAGGCAGAGAGTGAGAGAGATAGAGAGAGATAGAAAGAGACTGAGATAGAGAGAGATAGAAAGAGGCAGAGAGAGAGAGATAGAGGGAGACTGAGATAGAGAGAGATAGAGGGAGACTGAGAGAGAGAGAGATAGAGGGAGACTGAGAGAGAGAGAGATAGAGGGAGACTGAGAGAGAGAGAGAGATACAAAGAGACTGAGATAGAGAGATAGAAAGAGACTGAGATAGAGAGAGATAAAAAGAGACTGAGATAGAGAGAGAGAGAGAGAGAGAGAGAGAGACTGAAAAAGAGATAGAGAGAGAGAGAGAGACGGAAAAAGAGAGAGAGAAAGATCCACAGAGACTGAGATAGAGAGAGACAGAGAGAGGGAGACTGGAAAAGAGAGAGGTAGAGGGAGGGAGAGTAAGAGACAGAGTGATAGAGAAAGATACACAGAGACTGAGATAGGGAGAGATAGAGAAAGGGAGACCGAGATAGAGAGAGGCTGAGATAGAGAGAGAGAGTAAGAGATAGAGTGATAGAGAAAGATCCACAGAGACTGAGATAGAGAGAGACAGAGAGAGGGAGACTGGAAAAGAGAGAGGTAGAGGGAGGGAGAGAGGGAGGTGTCTGCGGGTGATGGGGTTCTTTCTCTTTAAATAATTGATCCAGAGAGACCCCGGGGGAACCGTCTCATCGCCATAGAGACGGAGGCACAGGCTGTGAAGGGTGAGCCACTGCCACAGAGAGATGGTTGCCGTGGTGAGACTGGTCCTCCTGTCTTCCTGTCCTCCTGTCTGTCTCTCTGACAGCTTGTCCTGGTTTTACCTGGACTGAGCGCTGATGGTCCGGCTGTTCCCTTCTGGGCGTTTAAAACTCTCACTTCTAAAAACCTCCGGAGCACTAAACATCCGGACGGCTCCGGTGATCAGACCCCAACCAGCGAAGGGCTCTCGCTCTCGGCGCTCCAGGAGAGACGCTGTCTGTGAGATTATCCGGAGATGTGAGCTGAGTTGAATTAGAGAGATGAATGACGACACTGGGATGTAGAGGTGAGGTCCCTACCGTCCAGCCCAGGTCTGATTACCTGGCCACCATTCCTGTGTGGAGTTCCCTATGTGGAGGTTCTCCCTGTGTCTGCAGGGGTTCCTCCTCCGGGTTCTCCGGTTCTTCACAGTCTAAAGAGTCCAGCGAGTTGGAGATGCTTAATTGCCCTCCATAGGTGAGAGTGAGTGTCTGTGCTGTGATGGACTAGCGGCCTGTTCAGGGTGTTTGGGAGTTGCACTATTCCCTCACAGTAAGAGAGGCAGTGCAGAGTTGGGATGTTCTCCCAGTGTCTGTGTGGTTTCCTCCTCCGGGCCATCCCAGAGTTTCCTCCCACAGTCCAACACCATGCAGTCAGGTGACGTGCTAACATGCTAATGCTAAATTTTCCCGCCTAGGTGTGAGTAAGTGTCTGAGCTGTGATGGACTAGCGGCCTGTTCAGGGTGTTTGGGATTAGTGGGCTGGGACAGGCTCCATTAGACCCCATGGTCCACAAAGATAACAGATTAGAGGATGAATGGATGATTCAGTGATCGATAAACAGGCGGCTGTGTTGCCTAGTTCTCCCAGTGTCCCAGGGTTTTCCTCCTCCGGGTCATCCCGGAGTTTCCTCCCACAGTCCAACACCATGCAGTCAGGTGGCGTGCTAACATGCTAATGCTAAATTGCCCCGCCTCGGTGTGAGTATGTGTGTCTGCCTTGTTGGCCTGCCCAGGGTCTTTCCTGCCTTCTGCCTAATGAGTGCCTGGACATTCCTCTGCATAACCCGCGCGATGCAGGAGCGAGTTGGAGATGCTAAATTGCCCCGCCTAGGTGTGAGTGTCTGTGCTGTGATGGTCTAGCGGCCTGTTCAGGGTGTTTGGGATTCCCTCACAGTAAGAAAGGCAGTGCAGAGTTGGGATGTTCTCCCAGTGTCTGTGTGGGTTTCCTCCTCCGGGTCATCCCAGAGTTTCCTCCCACAGTCCAACACCATGCAGTCAGGTGGTGTGCTAACATGCTAATGCTAAATTGTCCCACCTAGGTGTGAGTGAGTGTCTGTACTGTGATGGACTAGCGGCCTGTTCAGGGTGTTTGGGATTAGTGGGCCGGGATAGGCTCCATTAGACCCCATGGTCCACAAAGATAACAGATTAGAGGATGAATGGATGATTCAGTGATCGATAAACAGGCGGCTGTGTTGCCTAGTTCTCCCAGTGTCCCGGAGTTTCCTCCCACAGTCCAACACCAGCTCGTTTCTTTTTGCTAGCTTGTTGTTGCCAGTCCGCCCCTGCCTATGGCTCAACCTCACCGTGAGCTATGATTCCTGCTCTGAGTAAATGAATACTGATCGAGTTCGTGAGGTAACCTGGTGACGTGCCAGTGCTCATGTAAGAGAAGCCCGGATCTGAATACGTTCACAAACACGCACAGCGGGAGCTTTTCTGAATGACTGTCCTGCACTTCTCAAGGCTTTCTCCTTGTCATGGTCCACGTTTGCAGATGAACACCTCATCTCTCAAAACAGCTGTCCTTGGACCCCCAATCTATTTATCGATTTGGGCTCACTCTCTTTTACACCAACACCGTTTCTATGGTTCTCCTTCTCACAAACCTGCTCGTCAATCCGTCATTATTTGTCATACAGAAACGTCCTTCAAAAGCCAGAAAGGGACAATGTCCATCCTTTGCTAGCCGGGAGAAGTTAAAACTCATGGTCATATGAGTCTCTAGAGTCATTGCTATTCAGAGCAACAGCTCCGGAGCTTCGCCAGACGTCACTTTGGTTACAACACCAACACCCTTATAAAGAGCTGCATACAGGGCCAGTCAAAAGTTTGGATACACCCAGCTAAATGGATGGTGTTGGGGATCTTACAGACTCCACGGTCTCACACTGGCAGCTCCAACTGACGAGTTATCCTGATACACCACATCTACTCCTGATGTACACAGTATGATATTCCTGCCACCTTTAATATACGGTACTAGTCAAAAGTTTAGAGACGGCTCCTCACAGCAGGTTCTCCTTCTGTAGATCTTAAAGCTGTACTGTAGAATAAAAGTGAAGACCCCAAACTATAAACTAGCTCTCATGTAATTATCCAGTCCACCTTAAAACCCTCCAGAGTGGAGCTGTACAGGAGGATGGAGCAGCTTCCTTACCCTGCAGTGGAGCTGAAAGGAGAACTAGAGCTTTTACACTCTGCAGAAAAACAATGTTGGTGTATGGATAAAGGGATGAAGGGATGAATGAACAATGTTAGTGATGAATAAAGTAATGAATGGATAAATGAACAGTATTGGTGATGGATAAAGGGATGAAGGGATGAAGGAACAATGTTGGTAATGGATAAAGGGATGAAGGGCTAAAGGAACAGTGTTGGTAATTAATAAAGGAATGAATGGAATGAATGAACAGTGTTGGTGAATGATAAAGGAATGAAGGGATGAAAGAACAGTGTTGGTGATGGATAAAGGAATGAAGGGATGAATGAACAATGTTAGTGATGAATAAAGGAATGAATGGATGAATGAACAGTATTGGTGATGGATAAAGGGATGAAGGGCTGAAGGAACAGTGTTGGTGATGGATAAAGGGATGAAGGGCTGAAGGAACAGTGTTGGTGATGGATAAAGGGATGAAGGGCTGAAGGAACAGTGTTGGTGATGGATAAAGGAATGAAGGGATGAATAAACAATGTTGGTGATGAATAAAGGAATGAAGGGATGAATAAACAATGTTGGTGATGGATAAAGGAATGAAGGAACAATGTTGGTGATGGATAAAGGAGTGATGGGATGAATGAACAATGTTAGTGATGAATAAAGGAATGAATGGATGAATGAACAGTATTGGTGATGGATAAAGGGATGAAGGGCTGAAGGAACAGTGTTGGTGATGGATAAAGGGATGAAGGGCTGAAGGAACAGTGTTGGTGATGGATAAAGGGATGAAGGGCTGAAGGAACAGTGTTGGTGATGGATAAAGGAATGAAGGGATGAATAAACAATGTTGGTGATGAATAAAGGAATGAAGGGATGAATAAACAATGTTGGTGATGGATAAAGGAATGAAGGAACAATGTTGGTGATGGATAAAGGAGTGATGGAATGAAGGAACAGTGTTGGTGATGGATAAAGGAATGAAGGAACAATGTTGGTGATGGATAAAGGAATGAATGGATGAATGAACAATGTTGGTGGTGTATGAAGGAATGAATGGATGAAGGAACAGTGTTGGTGTATGGATGAAGGAATGAAGGGATGACAGGCAGCTACAGACAGGAGGTCTAGATTGCTAGCTGTTGGTTATGCTGGTTAGTTTCTCTGACTCTGAAACGGTGTGTATGGGCGGGGCCAGAGCCATCAGCCCTGTGATTGGTCAGGGGAATGCTTATGGAAGTGTTGGCCAAGACTAGGCCCACCCAGTTTACATGGAGAGGAGAGGAATCTGGTGGAGTGTAAGGGTCAGTTATGGGTCAGTGGAACGTTATTCACAGGGTGTAGCTCACCGTGTACCTTTGTATTTGAGCCACTGCCTTTTTTTTCACCACCTCATTCGGAATATCCCTCCGAGGAATCACGTCAGTTCCAGCTCGTCCCAAAATCCTTAAACAGCCTCCCGAAGACGAGATATTGACATTCAGGGAGTCGGCCCAATCTGAGATCCTGGGATTTATTCTTATTTCGCAGTAAACAATCTCATAAAAAAAGATTACATCTAATCCGGAGCCGATCCGGGGCGTGTCCGTAAGTGGCTACCGACTGATTCCTCCTTTTATTGTCTTCCTGTGCGCGTTATTGTGCCGTGCGCCGGTCATATCCGCGCCTCTCCGGAGGAGCTCAGCCGGTACACTGTTGAAACAATGGCCAGTAAACGTAGCAGCGCTGCGGTTGATATGAAGGCGTGCTGGATGTATGGATGTGAGTTTAGGATTGGATCTGGCAGATTTCTCCACAGGAATACCTCCAGGAACGGAATGAGGCAGTATCTTTAAAGGCTCAGACACTTCCCGGCCCGACGAGGAGCGATGAGGAGCGACGAGGAGCCACTAAAGCCGACTGATACCTCTCCTTCCATCAGCTCCTGTCTCCCGTGGACGTTTCCACTCGATGACTGAAACTCCTGCCGATGGCTGCCTGTGCTCTTACATCATAAGGGAATTCCAACGATTCCCTACAATGGTAGTGATGGGAACCAGAGGTCTACGTGTCTCCAACCCGAATACAGACACTATCAGATCCCACAGCCCGAGTTCTATCCGATTTGTATTCTTCTTCTTGGTTGAGGAATTTCTGTCCGGAATGTTCGGAAAAATTCTGTGTTTTCCCCTTAAGAATGAATATGCTGGGTATTCACCAACACTGTTCCTTCATCCATTCATCCCTTCATCCATCACCAACACTGTTCCTTCATCCATTCATCCCTTCATCCATCACCAACACTGTTCCTTCATCCATTCATCCCTTCATCCATCACCAACACTGTTCCTTCATCCATTCATCCCTTCATCCATCACCAACACTGTTCCTTCATCCATTCATCCATCACCAACACCGTTCCTTCATCCCTTCATCCCTTCATCCATCACCAACACTGCTCCTTCATCCATTCATCCCTTCATCCATCACCAACACTGTTCCTTCATCCATTCATCCATCACCAACATTGTTCCTTCATCCATTCATTCCTTCATTCACCACCAACATTGTTCCTTCATCCCTTCATCCCTTTATCCATCACTAACACTGTTCATTCATCCATTCATTCCTTTATCCATCACCAACACTGTTCCTTCATTCCTTTATCCATCACCAACATTTTTCCTTCATCCCTTCATTCCTTTATCCATCACCAACATTGTTCCTTCATCCCTTCATTCCTTTATCCATCACCAACATTGTTCCTTCATCCCTTCATTCCTTTATCCATCACCAACATTGTTCCTTCATCCCTTCATTCCTTCATCCATCACCAACATTGTTCCTTCATTCCTTCATCCATCACTAACATTGTTCCTTCATCCCTTCATTTCTTCATCCATTATCAACATTGTTCCTTCATCCCTTCAATCTTGGTCTGACCCGCACTCGTCTGTTTGTCTTTTTTCCCCATCCCTCCTTTCTCTCATAGAATCCCATTCATTTTCACCCACTTTCAAACTCTGTTTCCTTTAACCTACAGCCACCAAACTGCATGTACTCACTCAGATCCCCAAACTCTAATCCCCAGCCGCACTGACCCACACTCCTCTATGTGTCATTTAGACATCCCTCGTTCCTCCCATAGACTCCTATTCAGTTATAGCGATACCATAGCAAACGGCTAGCAACATCAGCTGTGCATCACTCTCCCTCTTTAGTGAACGCACTTTCCCAGTTATGTGTATACGTTCTGAATTTCTCTCTAAGCTCTTCAGATGTCTGGTTCCTATTACGTCCACCAACGTTCTCTAGAATGCATCATTTCACCACCACCCACTATGAACAGCTTTGTTTACATCTTAACAATTGAATTATTCAGGAATGTATGTAAAAAGCTGAATTCCTCTTCCAATAATGACTGTTTTCATGCTCCGCGTGACCTCAGAAAAGCTTTAGCACACATTAGCCGCCTTGTTTTGGAAGATATTGCTGCTTTCAGACGGTTGTGTCTGCGCTGTGTTCGCGCTGGACTGTAATCTTCATGCCTGGAGAGGTAATGACACTTTCAGTTTACAGGCTGCTGTTTGTAAATGGAGATGGTTGCAGCGTAAGCGAGTCGGAGGATCACGCTGTGGAAAGCTCCTGTATTCCTCAGTCTGTTCAGCTCTGTTTTTTTTTGTCCTGCGGGTTTTGAGATATTGATACTGTTTCGTCTGTGACATGTTCGTATTTGATGCAGCATATGGCTTTCCTAGCAAACATACAGCAGCACATTTGCAACCACCTGGGAGACCAACCATCTAGCAACAAAATGGAAACCACTTACATTGAACTGACGCTCTTATCCAGAGCGACTTACCTGGTTAATCATATGACAGGTGGGCCAGTGTGGTGTTAGGAGTCTTGCCCAAGGACTCTTATTGGTGTAGTACAGCAGAGTCACCCAGACTGGGATTTGAACCCCAGTCTCCCACATGTGGTGGTGGCTCCCTGGCAGGTAGTGGTGTTGAGCTACAGCTGAGCTACACCAACCACTTGTAGCATCATACCAAACACCTAGCATTTACCTAGTAACCACGAGTGCGAGTCCACCCCTCCATTAATACCGGACTGGGATGCACACACATTAAACAGCTTTTAAAATTGTACCAGTGCATTCCCACTTAATACCCCCATTAACACCGCACATTGACTGTGACCTGGTCTACACTCATCACTTTAAACAGCCGTAGTGTTATTCAGCCAGACCTACTGTTTATACTGTCCCTGTCAAATCCTTGTGTCCATGTCACTTTACCATCCTTACTGTCTTCAGTATCTTCTTGTCTCTTTCAGGTCTATCTCAGGGCCCTTATGTTATTCCATCACGTGTCTTACATCAGTCTATTATATGTTCAGTGTTTATTACATAGATTATACTCCTGTTCTTGTTTTAGTTGTAATCTATTTATCGTTAAATGTTTAAGTGCTGCACCTTGGGTCGGAGAGTAACGCAGTTTCAGTCCTCTGTATACCTTGTACATATCGAAGTACTGACAATAGAAGTGATTACATACCAACACCATAGTGACCTCCAGAGATGCCATAGTAACCACTGTGCAAACATCTTCTCTACCACCTTGGACAACAAAGCAACCGTCTAGCAACTACCTGGAACACCACACTACCTGCCTAGTTAACTACCCTTGCAACCACCAAATATACCATAGTTGCTAGGGATTGCAACCACTTACCAACCATCCTGAATCCTACAGCAACCTTCTTGGACACCATTTAGGATAAGTAAAACCAAGTCAAGGCTGAGTCTAATACAGAGTGAGGCTGAGTCAGAGAAGGCAGAGTTCAAATTCAAGATTCAAGAGTTTTATTGTCATATGCACAGCATAACAAGCAGTTACACTGTACAATGAAATTCTTACTTTGCAGTTCCTCCATTCCCGACAGCCTTAAAAAATAAATATCAATATAAAAAGAGAGAAAAATAAGAAGTATAATAAAGATATATATATTATTTTTCTCTCTTTTTATATGTCAGTCTGGCTGTTCTGGACTTCACACTACTGTAGCGTCGGCCCGACGGTAGGAGCGTGAAGAGGCTGTGTTGAGGGTGTGTACAGTCCCTGATGATGCTGTGGGCCCTCCTGATGACCCTGGTCCTGTAGATGTCCTGCAGTGAGGGGAAGGCTGTTCTGGAAATGGACTGTGCAGTCTTGCTGCACAGACTCGCTGGAGAGCCTTCCTATCCTGAGCAGTGCAGTTTCTGTACCAGACCGTGATGGAGCTGGTAAGAACGCTCTCGATCGTACTCCTGTAGAAGTTGCTGAGAATTTGGGCTGACATGCCAAATTTCCTCAGCCTTCTCAGAAAGTACAACCGCTGCTGGGACTTCCGGACGATGTAGTGCGTGTTGTGTGACCAGGTTAGATCCTCGCTGATGTGAACGCCGAGGAATTTGAAGGTTTTCACCCTCTCCACCTCTGTCCCACCTATAAACAGGGGTGTGTGTAGCTCCTGCCTCCTCCTCCTTGGATCAACAATCATCTCCTTGGTCTTGTCTGTATTCAAGTTTGTTGTAGTCAAGCTTCACCTCTGTACAAGCACAGTTGGCAAATGGCTCTGAATTCTAAAAGTCATTTTAGCGTGGTCATGTTTGTGTAACAGCGTTGCAGACTTCAGGCTACAGACTTCCAGACTCCTATGAGGTCACCGCCGCTTGTTCCTTGTGTGCAGCAGGTAGCACTGGTAAAGATTTCTCAGTCTCGTAGCTCATTACGTTCAGTCAGGTGGTGTTGCGCTGCACAGGAACGATTTCGCCTGAAGAGCAACTACAAAGCAGCTTCATCTATAACCGTTCAAACAGAAACGTCTTCACGCACCTGAATACCTGCTGTTACCTGAGCAGAGTCTTGTAGACCACTGTAAACTGGTTTTGACATCAGCACAGCTATGCCTTCTCAAAACTTTACGCTCGCCGTGACCCCAGGACACCGTCAGATCCCACAAGTAGATTTCTTTTGGATGATTAGCAGGGGTTCTTCAAAGACTGAGCTTCAAACTTGGGCTATAAATCTCAGACTTTGGGGCAAATCTAGCCAACTTCAGCCACTTCCGTGGTGCGATTGCATGTGGGAAAGTTTGTTAGGGAGCAGCTTCTATCAACGTACATTCAAAATGATGGTTTTGATGACCTATCTAATTGTCCCTCTTAGCCCAGAGGGTAGCCAGGAGCTGGAAGTTGGGAAACTAGCCGTGTGCCCGGAGGCTGGCTGGTTTGGCTTCCTGCACCAACAGGACTTGACTAAAGTACTCTAGTACTCTTGAGCAAGGCACCTAACCCCGAACTACTCCTGGGGTGCCGTGGATAGGGCTGCCCACTGCTCTGGGCATGTGTGCTCACTGCCCCCTAGTGGGTGTTTCACTTCATGAGTGGGTTAAATGTGCGTACAAGCACAGTTGGTAAACGGTCCCAACTTCTCACATCTAAAGACAAGTCACAGACTTTCAGTCACAGATTAGTCACAGGATATGGTTTTGCCAAGACTGTGAATCTTGCAGAGTCACTATTTACAAGACTGTAACTAGATTTTGAGAGTATTTCCCATAATGCTCGCTGGTAGGCTAATATAAACACTGTAGCCCCGTCTGGCAATGTTTTAGCTAGCTAGCTAGTTTTGGTTTGCTTTCTTAGTTTTGCACCGGAGACATGAAAGGACAGATTCTGTCAGGGGGTTGAGGCAGGTTGCAAATGTGGAGTGCCATTTCTAAACCAGACACGAGTCATAATAGAGGCAGGCAGCAAACTGAGACAGAAATTAGGAAGCAAGGCAACAGCAACACAGAAAGAGTCTCAGCTAAGAGCTCCGTTTAGAACCAAAGACACTCTGCAAGCTTACAGAACAAACAGAGGGCTTTAAGTAGCAGCCTTAATGATCCGCTACAGGTGTGCATGATGGGTGGAGCCAGGGAGGAGCCAGCAGACATCAGAAGCCATATGCAGTACCACACAGGCCCAGCAGGGGGTAGTATATGACA
>JAMWET010001834.1:97500-163642 GCA_024036415.1 Prochilodus magdalenae
AGCTCTATACAGAATACGCTCCCTGCAAAAGCACCGAGACAGGGACACAGCTGCACACAGGACACTGCTGCACACTGGACACTGCTGCACACTGGACAGTGCTGTTAAGAGCACACTGTTGCACACAGGACACTGCCGCCCACAGGACACTGCTGCCCACAGGACACTGCTGCCCACAGGACAGTGCTGCCCACAGGACAATGCTGCCCAGAGGACAGTGCTGCCCACAGGACACTGCTGCCCAGAGGACAGTGCTGCCCACAGGACACTGCTGCACACTGGACAGTGCTGTTCAGAGCACACTATTGCACACAGGGCACTGCTGCATACAGGACACTGCTGCACACAGGACAGTGCTGCCCATAAGACACCTGCTGCACACAGGACAATGCTGCACACTGGACAGTGCTGCACATAGGACACCTGCTGCCTACAGGACAGTGCTGCCCGTAGAACACCTGCTGCACACAGGACAATGCTGCACAATGGACACTGCTGCACAGAGCACACTGTTGCACACAGGACACTGCTGCCTACAGGACAGTGCTGCACACAGGACACTGCTGCCTACAGGACAGTGCTGCACACAGGACACTGCTGAATGCAGGACAGTGCTGCACACAGGACACTGCTGCCCACAGGATACTGCTGCATACAGGTCAGTGCTACACACGACAGTTCTGCACACAGGACAGTGCTGCACACAGGACACTACTGCCCACAGGACACTGCTGCATACAGGTCAGTGCTTCATACAGGACAGTGCTGCACACGACAGTTCTGCACACAGGACAGTTCTGCATACGGGACACTACTGCCCACAGGACACTGCTGCATACAGGTCAGTGCTGCACACAACAGTGCTGCACATAGGACAGTTCTGCACACAGGACACTGCTGCATACAGGTCAGTGCTGCACCTAGGACAGTTCTGCACACAGGACACTGCTGGCTACAGGACATTGCTGCATACAGGACACTGCTGCACACAGGACCGTGCTGCCCACAGGACTCTGCTGAACACAGGGCAGTGCTGCACACAGGACAGTGCTGCATACGGGACACTGCGGCACACGGGACACTGCTGCATACAACATGTATTGAGCTACACATACAGAAGTCTGTCTCTCAGTATGGCGTCGGGCCGCCGTGTTTACTAACCCAACACGCCAGACGTCTCGGTATGGAGCTGTAGAGGTTCCTAATGGAGTCATGTGATAATCCATCCCATGCAGCTTGAACATCCTCACACAGTTCCTGCAGATGGTGCGGTAGGGGTGGAGGTGGAGGGACACCAGGTCTTCTGGACGTGTGACAGCAAAGCGTTCATGTTGGTGCTGACCACGGTGCCTCCACACACGGATTCGTTGGGCGTCTCCACCAAGACTAAAGCGGGACTCGTCACTGAAGATGACCCGCTGCCATTCTGAGTCACTCCATGACAGTCTGGTACGACACCACTGCAGTCTTTGGTGACGGTGACGTGGTGTTAAGGACAGTCGTGGTAACGGTCTGTGTGCATGTAGTCCTGCGTGGGGCAGCCGTCTGCCAATGGTGCTGCACTAACAGGATGACTCATGGAGGGGTCAAACCTGCCCTCTGAGTTTAACTGATTCCTTCAGGGTGCAGCTCTTTGTGCAGGTATTCGTTTAATGAGTGTATCATTTGTTCCATACTTCTAAACTTGCTTACCAATGATATGCGTCTATGCAAATGAGGATCAGCATGAGCTGCATATTAACACTTCTGCCAGTCCTCCTAGATTACCATGTTCTAACTGTTAACCTCCGGACCCATAACAGACATGGCTTCGCTGAGAACCCGCACACCCACACCTCAATACCCTCCACTGTGAGCTACAGATCAGTGGCGAGGGCAGGTCTCTCCCTGCTGTTGGCTATAATATCCACTCTGAGCTGTTCTTTCAGCAGGCAAGGTAAACGCTCAGTCATGTGAATAATTAATAGCGCCTTCCACAGCTATTTGTTCCCCTGCCAGCAGCGAGCCCGTACAGTAAGAGTACATGGCTCTGCATGTGTGGGAGTCTGCATGTGTCTACATGTGTTTGTGTTAATGCCTGTGCATCTAAAAATGAACATCCGTGTACTGTATATATCCGCTCACGCTGATTCAGCATGCGTGCGCTTCTCGGAATGCTCCGCTAATTTCCGAGGTGTTTGCGCTGCAGGAGCGAGGGAGGGAAAAGCCCGAGCCTGGTGTAGGAGGGGAAATCCAAGCCAGCTACAGTGTGCTCGATGAGGGCGCTCCAGTCTGCAGTTTGTATTCAGCTCTGTGGAGGACTTCAAGGGCGGATCAGGATGGAGTTGAGGAACGTGACCGAACAATGTGAGGCTGGGGGCAGAAGTCTGTGCGCCTCTGTTTGAGTGGCATGTTGGAAGTGAATTTATGATCTACAGAGAACAAACTTCTCCACAGTCACTGTTCATTTACTGAATGTAAGATATTTACGAGGGAAATATATTGTTTAGGTGTAATCAATAATTTACAGGTTTATTATTCATGTGTTCATCTTAAATCATGCTATTCAACATCTACTATGAACTATTCAGTATCTATTATGAATTATTCAGTATCTATTATGAATTATTCAGTATCCACTATGAATTATTCAGTATCTATTATGAATTATTCAGTATCCACTATGAATTATTCAGTATCTATTATGAATTATTCAGTATCCACTATGAATTATTCAGTATCCACTATGAATTATTCAGTATCTATTATGAATTATTCAGTATCCACTATGAATTATTCAGTATCTATTATGAATTATTCAGTATCCACTATGAATTATTCAGTATCCACTATGAATTATTCAGTATCTATTATGAATTATTCAGTATCCACTATGAATTATTCAGTATCCACTATGAATTATTCAGTATCCACTATGAATTATTCAGTATGTATTATGAATTATTCAGTATCTATTATGAATTATTCAGTATCCACTATGAATTATTCAGTATCTATTATGAATTATTCAGTATCTACTATGAATTATTCAGTATCTATTATGAATTATTCAGTATCTACTATGAATTATTCAGTATCTATTATGAATTATTCAGTATCTACTATGAATTATTCAGTATCTATTATGAATTATTCAGTATCCACTATGAATTATTCAGTATCTATTATGAATTATTCAGTATCTACTATGAATTATTCAGTATCCACTATGAATTATTCAGTATCTATTATGAATTATTCAGTATCCACTATGAATTATTCAGTATCTATTATGAATTAGTCAGTATCCACTATGAATTATTCAGTATCTACTATGAATTATTCAGTATCCACTATGAATTATTCAGTATCTACTATGAATTATTCAGTATCCACTATGAATTATTCAGTATCCACTATGAATTATTCAGTATCCACTATGAATTATTCAGTATCTACTATGAATTATTCAGTATCCACTATGAATTATTCAGTATCTATTATGAATTATTCAGTATCTACTATGAATTATTCAGTATCCACTATGAATTATTCAGTATCCACTATGAATTATTCAGTATCTACTATGAATTATTCAGTATCTATTATGAATTATTCAGTATCTACTATGAATTATTCAGTATCTATTATGAATTATTCAGTATCTATTATGAATTATTCAGTAGTTACTATGAATTATTCAGTATCTATTATGAATTATTCAGTATCCACTATGAATTATTCAGTATCTATTATGAATTATTCAGTATCCACTATGAATTATTCAGTATCCACTATGAATTATTCAGTATCTATTATGAATTATTCAGTATCCACATGCTCAAATGATTATAGAGTAACCGTGCAGCAAATGTTCAGAAACAGATTTTAATTTGTTCAGTGTGGAGAATTAGTCATTTTAAAAAGCACAGAAGAAGTGTATACATGATTCTCTTTGGAAGAATACAAAATACAGAATATTTTCTCAGAAGTTAATAAACATTTTCCAGAATAATTCATAATCCACATCGTTGGAAAAATTTTACAAGAACCATACAGAATGGTTCTAGAGAACCAACAACTGAAGGACTTTTAAGTGGTTCCTTAAAATAGGGATATGTTCTTTTACTAGAGATGGTTCTCTAAAGAACCAACCTTTCAAGTAGTTCCTGTACAGCATCACTCCGTACACTGTTCATGGAACCGTTCTGAAAGTGGAACTCTAGATCAGGGCAGGAACCCTTCCTTCTCTAGATCGTCCCTAGAGTGTCTAGATCTCAAGGTGGTCTTAAGAACTGAATAATTATCCGCAGCTTCAGGGGTTAACTAAGACTCAGTTCTGTAACCTGCATCAACCCTGAAGAGGTAAATGTTTAAGAGGAACCCGGTTCTAAACTGAAGCAGCAGCTTAATATTAATGCTCTACGAGGTGCTTCTCCTCATTTCATCATCATTAAAGGGAGGGTGAAGAAAGCCGAGAGATGATTTATTCATCTTATTTTAACTGAGGGAACGTCGGTCAAAGCCAACAGCGCCCAGGAAAATAATTGCACGTACACGGGCCTTGAAGCTCACCTGTTGTTGCCATGGAAACGGAGAGGCTGATGGAGCGGTTTGGAAGACCCACCTGTTTTTCTGCTTTAACATGAGATTCACATTACGGGTCTTTCATCTGACCCCCAGTGTGAACAGAAGGGAAGTTAGATCGGATGTAATCAGACAACAAAAAAAACAAACAAACATGTGACTGAAATATATCTAACACCAGCTGTGATTGGATGTGGCATCTACTGGACAAGTTTCTGGATGTAGCCACATCAGTGTTCAGACACTCTTACATCAGAGAACTGGTCAGCTGGTCCAGATTTGGTGGATGCCCACCCTGGCACAGTTCCGAGGAGAATTCCCTGTAGGCTGGGATTGTATCCACTGCTGGTAGACCCGTATGACCGTACGCTTCCATACACCTGCAGATTCAGCTACTTCCTTCACACTATGGTCTTTGGCCACGCCCACATGCAGTCCCTCCTTTTAGCCAATCATTAACCTCTGCTCTGGAGCGTTTTCCACACATGGAGCAAAGCCGTTAAAGGAGCTTGTGGGGCTTCAGGAATTAGGATGGTTTAAGTGACATAGCACACTGGGCACCATGCATCCCATCATGCAGTTACAACCACGGACACCAAGATTGTCCACTGTACAAAGTGACCCGAAGACGGCTGCACCACGCAGGACTACTGCAGCACCACAGACCGTTGCACCACGACTGACTACATTAACACCACGTCACCGTCACCAAACACTGCAGTGGTGTCGTACCAGACTGTCATGGAGTGACTCAGAATGGCAGCGGGTCATCTTCAGTGACGAGTCCCGCTTTAGTCTTGGTGGAGATGCCCAACGAATCCGTGTGTGGAGGCACCGTGGTCAGCACCGAGATGAACGGTTTGTTGTCACACGTCCAGAAGGCCTGGTGTCCCTCCACCTCCACCCCTACCGCACCATCTGCAGGAACCGTGTGAGGATGTTCAAGCTGCATGGGATGGATTATCACAGGACACCATTAGGAACCTCTACAGCTCCATACTGAGATGTTGGTTCCACTGACTTACATTAAAAATTAGGTTCCTCTCCTGCAACGTTTTGGAGACTTGTTTTGTTGGACAGCAACAATATATATATATATATGGAGTATTCAATATAGTTCACAGATATATAGACACAAAGCCTGCAGGTTCTGGACCCAAGCATTCTCAAAGGCCCACACTTCAAAAGCCCACAGGTTGACTTGAAAGAAACGAACCAGTCTCAGGGCTTCCTTTGGTCCAGGCCCTCAGTCTCAATCCTCAACCAGCATTCTCAAAAGACCTATTTACATGTTGTCTGCTGAAGTTTCTCCAGCACCCATTTCATTCCTGTCTCGCTCCTTCTTTCTATTGGAAATGGCGCCATGGAAACGTAAATGCTTATTATCGAAACACAACAATGTGGCATTGTTAAGAACTCGCTTGTTGAGAAGGGACTACTACTACTACTGTTTGTTTGCTTACATAATTGCATGGCGTGAACCGACGAATCTGCCTTTTTATGTTATCAGTCAGAAAATCATTTTAATGACACCACATGCTGGGAACAAATTATCACATACGCCAATAAGCCAGACTCCGGCGCCGAATGAATCTTTTGTGTCCAGAATGTGTGAGACAGCTTCTATCACTTTTCAGTTCCATCGCTTTCGGTTGTAGGAAGACGGCGTGTTTGTTACAAGCCGGCTCTTTTGGATGGTGGGATGAACACTTGGACGAAAACAGGGCCATCCTAAAATCCTAGTCCAAGTCCTAGATCAATCAATTCATACAGAAGCCTCGTTTGACTCATTTACAAAACCTCCACTGTAGAGCAGGCCCATGGCGTAGGCGGCATCATAACATCTAGAGCAGTATTTGAAATGGTACACAACTATACCGCACACTGTATACTACAGTAGTATATACCGCACACTCTATACGCCCCCTGTGTGTGGTATACAGTAGAGTAACAAGTTCTGACCTACAGTGTAGTATACTAATACAGTCACATGACCAGTTACCTCACATTTACCTCAGAGCTGTTATTACTGTATCCACTGTTTAGAGCTAGCTGCTGCTAACGCTGCTCAGTTCACCTGAGATACGGTTAGCCTAGCGGTTAGCTAGCTACTTCACTCTAAAACTGATCCTCTAAAGCGAGTTCATCTTTTATTAATCTTCAGACCTGTATATTTAACTTTCTGAGGCTCATTCTGATGAACACACACCCCACTACCATCACTACACCCACAGTTATACTCTGAGTGGGCTGCGTTTAGCCCCCCAGTGTTACCCACCGCCATTTTCTTTGGCTGAAGCAGGCAGTACACCATGACGATAGCGCTCCCGTATACTGTATACTACTAGCTTGTTAATGTTTGCTAATTTAATAGCTAGCTAGGTAGCAGGAGTTCTACTTATTCATGTGGCGATGAAATACGTACATAAGCCTTTCTTGGCAGCTCACACGATATGGCGAAGCCTAAGTAAGCTTGTTGGACATCCCATCCTAAAACTGGGGCCATTTGGCGTATGCTGATGGCAGCCTATTTCTAATGCTAATTTCTATTCAGCCATCTCTGTCTCTCCAGAACTGGAACCCAGGGGTGTGTTTAGGGTCTGGCTACTGGCTTGATCAATTGACCATTGGCACTGAAACCTTTACACTGTGGAATTCTTTACCCCACACAGTGGACCAGAGTAATAATGACGTTCTTAGTTGACGTTCTTAACCCAAATCCAAGGCTACACAGGGAGCGAATATGCTTATAATAATTTATTATCCAAAACCATGGGACTGGAGAAAAACGCCTGTGTTCTATACTCATTTTCTGGGGTCCCATCTTCGCTTCCCTGAAGGCTAGCAGTGCATTCCAGAGCTTGTTTTCTAGAGCCCCCATCTCTGGTTCTCTGGGGTTAGTATCTCTGGTTCCTCGAAGGCTAGCAGTGCATTCTAGGTTTTGTTTTCTGGGGTCAGTATCTCAGGTTCCCTGAAGGCTAGCAATGCATTCTAGAGCTTGTTTTCTAGAGCCCCCATCTCTGGTTTCTCAAAGGCTAGTAATACATTCTAGGCCTTGCTTTCTGGGGTCAGTATCTCAGGTTCCTAGAAGGCTAGCAATGCATTCTAGAGCTCGTTTTCTAGAGCCCACATCTCTGGTTCCTCGAAGGCTAGCAATGCATTCTAGAGCCCACATCTCTGGTTCCTCAAAGGCTAGCAATGCATTCTAGAGTCCCCATCTCTGGTTCAAGAAAGCATTGGGATGACTTCCCTTGTTTAAGATGTTTCTGGCAACCTTAGAAATACTGTTATCTATAAACACAGATCATTTGGGGTAGTAATTGTGTAATCCTACTAAGACTAAAACTAAACATAGGTGTGAATTAGACTGGCTTTAAAAAACACCACTTTGGGGCTCAGTCTTTGGTTCCCTGATGTTAGCAATGCATTCTAGGGCATGTATTCTGGGGTCTGTTAAATAAGAGGCTACACACAGAGCAAATATGTTTTTGATCACTGATTATCCAAAGCCATAAGAAAAAGAGAAAAACTCCTGTGTTCTATGATCAATATTCCAAAATTGAAGGTTATTCCAGGATGTCTCCAGCAGGCAGAACAGCAGGTGTCTGAAACCTAAACACAGCAGCATGCCAGGTTATTTCATCATATTACAAAAGCTGCCCGTCGTTTTGTCTTTGTACGTTTCACATAAATACCGCAACCGAAGTTCACTGTAGCAGAGGCGGAACACTTAGCCGTTATCTGTAACAGAGGAGGTGGTTAAAGACGGGTCAATTCAAGAATCCAGACGGTTTTACATTTAGATAAATATAGGAAACAATTCAAACATAGAAAGAGATTTGATAGAAAGTCTAGACAAACAGCCAGCATCTAGACCTCAGCAACAGGGATTAGAGGTTGGTTTCTGTCTATTGAAGTGATAGTTCCACAGGAAAGCATATTCACACGATTTCCCTCCATCCAAACCCCAATCCTATCAACAGACAAGACATGGATGGCGACTGGCCGAAGTACGGGTTGCACAGAATAGCCAACTACTGTTCGGTCAAGATGTTTCAAGTTTGATGTCGATTAGTCTCTACTTTCATGATAAGACACACAACTTGTACACTTCAGAGAAGACATGTGAGGAGCCTGGATATGTCTGGGGTCAATATCTCAGGTTCCCTGAAGGCTAGCAATGCATTCTAGGGCTTGTATTCTGGGGTCCCTAGCTCTGGTTCCTCAAAGGCTAGCAATGCATTCTAGAGCTTGTTTTCTGGTGACCCTAGCTCTGGTTCCTCAACGGCTAGCAATGCATTCATGGACTTGTTTTCTGGGGACCCTAGCTCCGGTTCCTCAAAGGCTAGCAATGCATTCTTGTTTTTTGGGGCCCCTGTGTTCCGGTTCCTCAAAGGCTAGCAATGCATTCTAGAGCTTGTTTTCTGGGGACCCTAGCTCCGGTTCCTCAAAGGCTAGCAATGCATTCTAGAGCTTGTTTTCTGGGCTCAGTATCTCAGGTTCCTTGAAGGCTAGCAATGCATTCTAGAGCTTGTTTTCTGGGGTCCCTAGCTCAGGTTCCCTGAAGGCTAGCAATGCATTCTAAAGCTTGTTTTCTGGGGACCTTAGCTCCGGTTCCTCATAGGCTAGCAATGCATTCTAGGGCTTGTTTTCTGGGGTCCCATAGCTCTGGTTCCTCAAAGGCTAGCAATGCATTCTAGGGCTTATCTTCTGGGGTCAGTATTTCAAGTTACCTGAAGGCTAGCAATGCATTCTAGGGTTCATCTTCTGGGGTCCTTAGCTCTGGTTCCTTAAAGGCTAACAATGCATTCTTGGGCTTGTTTTCTGGAGTCCCTATTTCCAGTTCCCTTATGGCTAGCAATACACTCTAGGGGTCGTTTTCTGGGGTCAGTATCTCTGGTTCCCTGAAGGCTGGTAATGCATTCCAGCCCTTGTTTACTGTTTGTTCTATCTCTGGTTCCCCAAAGGCTTACAATGCATACTATGGCTCGTTTTTAAGGGGTCCCTATCTCCGGTTTCCTTAAGGTTTGCAATGAATCAGAGATAGAGACCCCAGAAAACAAGCCCTAGAATGCATGGGGGTGACTTGGCTTGTTTAAGTGGTTTCTGGCACCATTAGAAACACTGTTATCTATAAACACAGATCATTTGAGGTGGGACTGTAACGATCCTACTAAGACAAGGACTGAAAATAGGTGTGAATTAGACTGGCTTTAAAAAACCAGCACTTTAAACGCCTGACATTACGAAATCCTTGATGTTACTTTGGTCAGGAATTTGGTTGAGAAGGCTGTTACTGTTGGTTTCTGGTTCAGTGTAAACACAAGCTCCACTGAACACAGGCCTTTTGGAGCTTAGAACTCCCAGTGTGAGCTTAGTGGCTGCCTTTCAGATCTTCAGAACCCGCACACAGAATGCCTGCTGTATACCAAACAACAAACTATCACAGAATACCTTTTACAACCAACAGAATGGATTGGAATTATGTTCTTAAAGTCCCATAGAATACATTTATTCAGTGTTTATTATTTATAAAACGTTCTCTGATGTTCTAGATAGAAGGTGTGTGATTTTGATCACCCAGATCCAGTTCTACACCCCCTTTTCCACCCTATGATCTGGTCCTAAAATGATACGAGCTGTTTTCCCTCTTTTGGTAAGCTCATGAATAATTATATGAGCTCTGCTGTGATTGGCTGGTTTACAGTGAGACGTTGTAATGATTACCCAGAAGCTTTTTCTTTTGGCTGTACCGTACCAGCTACCCCTCTACAAAGGTGTAGCGGAGATGGTTGTTTGGTGGGGGCTTATATGGCCGGCGCCTCAGGTGCAGCTTATTGAGTTGATCAGCCCAGGGCATTATGGGGGTTGGAGTCCCAGGCTGTAGTCCCCCCAGAACGACACCGATTCTGCCGCCCTCTGCTGGCTGCAGGAGGCACTGCCCGTACCCTTACACTAAATAAATGAGCCTCTGTGTAAATATGATCCACCCTCATACTTTTTAGTTACTATGCTAGCTATGCTAGTTACTTGGAGCTAATGCTAGTAGCTAACGTTCCCTGTACTAGCTACTGGCTCCATCTGGACACCAACACACAGTAGATTAAAGTTGATCCTCACTATGGAGCTCTCAGTTTAAGATGATCTGCTCCAACCGGCACACACGGATACAATCACACAGCATGGCTGCTACTTACAGGCTGCTGTTGGAGTGGTGGTGCTAATAAACGTGGAGGTGCGCCTCTCTTCAGTCTCTTCAGGGTCAAACGCTGAGTGGAGCTTCTCCATATTGTTGAAGAGCTTGGGAAAACTGGTTTTGAAATTTTTTGTTCCAACTTTTGTTCCAAAAAGGTGCTTCAGGACATTCTGGGGTCTGGACAATTTTGGCCTGCAGCATCAGCCATGTACCACTGACAGTTGGGTTCCTTAGGAAAGGGAACGAAGTACGCAGACATCCCCTTCCCAGCCTGGAACGCTAGAGTTCCCTACATAGTCCAACATTTTGGTTCTGTAGCTTCGTTGTGGTTGTCAATCAATCAATCAATCAATGTTTATTTGTATAGCGCTTTTTACAACCAACGTTGTCTCAAAGCATCAAAGAACCAGGCTCAAGGGCGGAACCCAAACTTCTCAGGTCCAACCCGGATGAGTCTGTTCCATAACAGTTTAGGAATTTGGAATTCCATCCTCCTTTGGAATTCTTTTGGATTTGAAAGAGGAACAAACAGTGTCAGGTTCATGGTGGGTCAGTTCTACGTACTGACCTCTCCTTGTTTCAACCACAACAATGTACATACAGTTCTGTGGCACCTTGAAGGCTAATGCAAACTGTGCTAACAGATGAGTAACGGCCTTCACCTGTACACCAGTAAAGTGGAGCTACAGGAGACGAAAACTGAGATACCAGCTCAGAACATCCAGTTTTCCTCAGGAAAAAGTTCCCGAGAGAGTTGGTGGAAACATTACCTTATCCTGCATTCCGACAATTCAACAATCCATTTCTTAAGAAACATCGATCCGAGGAAACCGGGATCCGTTGACGTACTTGACGGTTAATCTCCGATCTTTAAGATATGGCCCTTCGGTCGTATGCGTCAGCTTCGTCGCAGGACGTGACTGAAGAGCCACAGAAGGGCAGTATTGACCCCCGTGCTCTGCTGTCAGCATCCCACCTCAGAACGGGTCATTTTCAATTACCTGGCTGACATGTCCATTACTGCAAGGAGAGGCTGCTGTCAGACCGCATGCATATACCCGCATTTTGTTTCCACTTCAGGTGATGGAGCAAAAATTGATTTCCGGAGCTCAGGTGGACAGTCTGTGTTTGTGGAGAGACTCGGGGGCAGAGGGCGTATCAGAATCAGAATGAGATGCCATGGTATCCGGAATCAGAACCGCTACGTTCATTTCAGTCTTATTTGTACGTCTCTTACCCCAACGGAGCTCGTCCCCAAACAACTCGCCCAAAAATACAGGTGACACCCTTTAATAAGCGCCGCTGGGGCAAACCACCGAGACGAAACACGGCGGCCAAGAGAGAAAAACTTTCCAGGAGTCACTGAGGAGAACCTCCCTGAGAGCAGAGGACGTACCACTGAGAGGAACCATAAACCCAAAAGGAGAACCTCCCTGAGAGCAGAGGACGTACCGCTGAGAGGAACCATAAACCCAAAAGGAGAACCTCCCTTAGAACAGAAGATGAACCACTGAGAGGAACCAAAACCCAGAAAGAGAAGCTCCCTAAGAACAGAAGACAAACTGCTGAGAGGAACCAAAACCCAAAAGGAGAACCTCCCTGAGAGCAGAGGACGTACCGCTGAGAGAAACCAAAACCCAGAAAGAGAAGCTCCCTTAGAATAGAAGAGGAACCACCGAGAGGACCCAAAACCCAAAAAAGGAGAAGCTCCCTAAGAGCAGTAGAGGAACCACTGAGAGGAACCATAAACCCAAAAGGAGAACCTCCCTGAGAGCAGAGGACGAACCACTGAGAGGTACCATAAACCCAAAAGGAGAACCTCCCTAAGAGCAAAAGACGAGCCACTGAGAGGAACCAAAACCCAATAGGAGAAGCTCCCTAAGAACAGAGGACGTACCATTGAGACGAACCATAAACCCAAAAGGAGAACCTCCCTGAGAGCAGCGGACGTAACACTGAGAGGTACGTGGGAGAACCATCGAGAGGACCTAGGTATCAAAAGGAGAACGATCCACTTGTGGATTCTTGTTTGGAGGATCCTGATGGAAACCCATAGTCCTCCTACCTGTGCTGGCAGGTGTAGTCTGGTGTAGACGGGTGTAGAAAGTTCTGAAGGTGTTACTTTTCAAACCAGCTGTTGTATTTGAACACAGGGGCCTCCGTCATATCACATCAGCATACAGCACGCTGCAGCTGGGCTTCAGCCCGCACCGCTATGGAGGGTCTGAAGGGCCATCGCAAAAATAATGGTGCCCATGATGTACCTCGTTAATGTTATTACTGTGTTATTACTGCATTACTACCATGTTATTAATGCACTATTAGGGCAGCTCAGGCAGTTATGGACTTTACACTGAATTCATTCAAAGCATCCTCTACACCCATATCCTCACGTTATCCTGCACTTACAGCCACGTCTGTTAACGCCAGTCAGTATAAACCACCGTCTGGCTCTTCGTGCTCTGTGTTTAAACCGGGAGCTGTTCTCTCCGTCTCCGCAGCCGCATGCTGACACACAATCAATTACTTTCATAAAAGCTGCCCTCTGAACAGAGACCATCCAGTAAAAAAGTTTCTCCATTGTTTGGAACTTCTCTACACTTCTCGGCACCAAACAGGATGTTATCTTTTAACGAGACCCCCATAAACCAGGCAGAGACTCCCCCCACACCAGATTAGGGCTGTCCACGCTTCCTCTCCAGCAGACGATCCCGACACGGCGGATGACAGCAGTCCTTCCCTCTCAGACAGGAAATAACCACTCGGCTCTTGTACGTCTAACGCAGCAGCCAATCAAGCTTAAGCAGGGTAAACCCATTTCATGGCCTATCAAATCCTGACACTTCAAGGCACGTCGTGACGCAAGCCATCAGACCTCTCACACTCGCAGCCTGTCTGATGTCTGTCCCAGGCTGGCTTCGCCCACAGCAGGTTCCAGCTATTTCGCCATCGCACCTCCAGCCATGAAGCGCCCTGGTAATGAAGCTCCGCTCGGAGTTATGGGTCAGTGTGTCCTGGAGGGGTGCTGAGGGTTTAACCCTGCAGCTCTCTATTTATACATCATATCTTTCCTAAGACCTGTTAAACACGGATTCTAAAAATAACTCCTCAGATTAAATATCTACTCTAGATTATTATACAATAAATAAAAACTCTACTAGTGAGTTCATGCATTATTACTCTACTCTGAAATTTATGCATCTCTACTATGAAAAAGTAGCTACTATGAATTATTAGCATCCATTTCAGAATTATTCGAGTATAGCTATCCTATTATGAATTATTTAGCATCCATTATGAATTATTCAGTAGCTACTATGAATTATTCATGAGCTACTATGAATTATTCAGTATCTACTATGAATTATTCAGCATCCACTATAAATTATTCAGTAGCTACTATAAATTATTCAGTACCCACTATGAAATATTTAGCATCTACTATGAATTTTTCAGCATCCACTATGAATTATTTAGTACCTATTATGAATTATTTAGCATTCATTATGAATTATTCAGTATCCACTATGAATTATTCAGCATCCACTATGAATTATTCAGCATCTACTATGAATTATTCAGCATCTACTGTGAATTATTCAGCATGCCACTATTATTCAGAATCAGAATTATTCGCATCCACTAGAGATGCAGAATCAGAATCTGAATAATCTACTTTATTTCACCATCCACTATAAATTACAGCATACACTATGAATATTCAGTCTATGGATTATTCAGCAACACTATGACAAGTATTCACTATGAAAACATCTATTATGAAATTCAGCAACACTATGAATTATTCAGCATCCACTATGAATTATTCAGTAGCTACTATGAATTATTCATGAGCTACTATGAATTATTCAGCATCTGCTATGAATTATTCAGTACCTATTATAAATTATTCAGCATCCACTATGAATTATTCAGCATCCACTATGAATTATTCAGCACCTACTATACCTGGTGACATCACAGTCACATGTCCCTTACCCACCAATCCCATCCCGTAGATGGGTTCCCCCGAGTATTGATTACACACCTGTCAGTCGTTACCTGTGCTTGTATATACACCTCTGCTTTACGGTACTTCCCTGTGAAGTTTTACCAAACTGCTGAGCGGCCTATCTCCGTTGACCCTGTTGTGACTTTCTGACCCTGTCCTGTCCTGGCGGTCTCTCCTCTGGTTTTGTTTTGCCCTCGCTGATGGTCTGTTTGGTGTTTTGACCCTTGGCTGTCTCCTGTTTTTGACTTTGCCTATCCCTTTTGTTTTGATTGTCTGGATTCTATTTGTTGAACTTCACTGCCAATCTGTCAAATAAACCCAGCCTTGAATTTAGCTCAGCGTGTGCCAATCACACTTCGTCCAGCATGAGAATCACGAGGGTTGGGGGATAGGGAATGTGTTCTGTTTTTGGTGGTATAATGTGAAAACACCCAGAAAAAACCCCCCCAAAAAAAACACATGCAACTTGCACTGATTGGCTGTTTAAACTAGACATGAAATAAACGACAGGTGGTCTCTGTAGGTCTCCACTCTTGCGGGACCCTGTCTGGTGTCTGTTTCTACTGATCCCGACACCAAGTAGAAAGTGTGTACGTCTGTAGCTGGAAATGAAAGATTCTGATTCTGTTATATAAACCTGCAGCACTGTTTAATACTTCAACAGCCTTGGCAGCACTGCCAAGAATCAAGGAGGAGGATGCTTTAGTGGTCTGGGTCTTCGGTACAGCCCGTCTGTCTGGGACACTTCTGGGTCCTGCTTTCCTTGCAGGCATGTGTAAATGAGTACTTCAAGTCCACCAGTCCCCCAGCTGGGACTGGACGGATGGGATTCCCAGAGCGGACCACTAGTTGCTCACTATGAATGAGTTAAGGACGTTACAGCGTTAGCTGGCTTAGGTACTCCAGATGCACTTCCATGATGATGATGATTCAGATTTTTTTTTTTTTTTTTTACATATGGTCTTTACTTCCTGCCAGAATTACACACTGTTAACATGACAAGGAGAGTGAGGCAGGTTGCATGTGCGGAATGGTTTCATTGAGGGTCATCCAAGAAACCCGACAGGGGTCAAAACACCATCAGGCTTCAACAGAGACCAATCGACAATCACAAAATCAAAGCTGCGTCCGACATCGCTTACCTGGTCAGTAGGTACTAGATGGAACCCAGTGTAGCTGGAGCTGTAGGCTCTTTCAGTACATGAGTAACCTCGGACCTACTACGTCCGCCATCTTGCCAACGTCATCTGACGTAAGACGTCACGCCACCACTGTAGAAGCCCCGCCCTTCATTCATATAAACATGTCACATGGGTTACTCATAACGTCACTCAACAGTTGTAGGTTACTTATACTGGTATGGAGCCGACGTTCCGCTGTCCGCCATTTTTTCTTTCTCAGCTCGGAACGCCTCCACAGCTCCAGTGGAATCATGGGATAGCACAGTGTGCTGTGCTCACATACTTGAAAACCACACCTGAAGCCATACGTCACCCGGGGAACTTCCGCCTACTGGTTTATGACTACTGCGGATTCGGACACACTACACCTTCTCACCTACTGAGTAGGACAGTAGTAGGTGGTTTCGGACGTAGCGCAAGATACCAAAGCAGGCGCCAGAACCAATGAACATGAACACGACTAGAACCTCAGATCTGGAACACAAGACCTCAGGAACATGGCTAAGACTTTACAAACAGGCAGAGCAAACAATGAGGTATTAATAGGAGTCCTATATCAGTTGCAGGTGTGTGAGAGTGGGTGGAGCCAGGGTGGAGCAGGAAAAGAAGCCATATGCAGTACCGCACAGGCGCCAGAGGAGGGAGTATGTGATACACACATTTGTTTGATTATCATACTGTGTTCATTAATTGATTTACAGCAAATTGTAATGAGGCTGACACTGGGCTGTACCACAGGAGGCCCAACAACACCTCCACTAGAGCTGAGGAGAGTCACAACAGGTCCTCTGCGACTTCTATAGATCCACTGGGGACAACGTCCTGAAATACTGTAGCTCCACTTCGGCCCTGCTTGTGTTTGTGGCTAGCTGTAGTGATCGGTTAGCATGCTGGCTAACCTAGCTAGATATCGAGTGAGCTAACACACCAGCACACTCACTAGAGACGCATCATATACATCGGGGAAACCACCACACTGCTGAGAACTGGAACCGAACACTGGTAGAAACATAACGCTGGGGGAACCTCGGACCCCCATGTTTGTGATTGGTCTGAAAGTGACACTGGAATCTCAACACCTACACTGAGCTGATGAAGAGTCCTGTTCCAGAAATGATAATAGGACACATACAGCCGTTAGATGCCTGTCATCTCCAACCATACTCCCTGTTACTCCAGTACTAGTTACTCTACATACCTACGCCACATCTGAAGGTACATACTTTAGTACTGGTACTCTCCATACTTAAGTACATCTGAAGGTACATACTTTAGTACTGGTACTCTCCATACTTAAGTACATCTGAAGGTACATACTTTAGTACTGGTACTCTCCATACTTAAGTACATCTGAAGATACAAATTTTAGTACTGGTACTCTCCATACTTAAGTACATCTGAAGGTACATACTTTAGTACTGGTACTCTCCATACGTAAGTACATCTGAAGGTGCATACTTTAGTACTGGTACTCCAAAAAGCATGTGACTGGAGGGGGTTCTGAAAATCGGAGTTGAGAGAGTCTGTGGATGCTATAGGCATGACAACAGCTTGACAACAGCTCCTCTGCAACTTCTTTAGATTCACTGGGGACAGCATCCTGACAAGCCATAGCCCTGTCCGGTATGGTAGCGCCACTGCCGTCGAACACAAGCATGGCTAGCTTTACTGGCTGGTTAGCATGCAGGCTAACCTAGTTAGCTATCGAGTGACATTAACTCCCCAAGGACGCCAACAGTATCCTCCACTTTCTTCATTTCTCTACAGATGTGCTTGACCACCACACTGCTGGACATCCTCTGGCTTAGGAGGATGGTAGACCTGATCCCTGGACACAGATGACCTACAGGATAACAAGCCGGTGCCCGAGAGCTTCTCATTGACAGCAGGAGATCGGCAAAAGGCATGAGGACAACAGACAGGTCCTGAACCCACCCTCCTGGGTCCCACCTCCTGTTCCTCAGCGAGACCACCAGAACACCTGATATTTGATCCCTGGCTCTCTTTCCCTCTCAGCCTAGGTGCTCCCATCGCTCTTAATGAAGGCCAGCTGACGTGGTTTCGGTCTGGGCAGCATGGTGCCATTAAAGGGAGCACAAAAGAGAGAGACAGAGAGAGAGAGAGAGAGACAGACACAGAGAGAGAGAGAGAGACAGACACAGAGAGAGAGAGAGAGAGAGAGAGAGAGAGAGAGAGAGAGAGAGAGACAGACAGACAGACAGACAGACAGACAGACACACAGAGAGCCAGAGAGAGAGAGAGAGAGAGAGAGAGACACACAGACACAGAGAGAGAGACAGAGAGAGAGAGAGAGTCAGAGAGACATACAGACACACAGAAAGAGAGACAGAGAGAGAGACAGACAGACAGACAAAGAGAGAGAGAGATGGGCAGCAGGATGGAAGAAAGGAAGCTGAGAAGGACTGAAAAGTGATGAGTTTGGTTTTGTTTGGTCTGTGTTTTGACTGTAAGGAAGGTGAAACTGTCTCTTCTGCCTCCAGCATCCTTCTCTCCCCCGGGGTGGCGCAGGGCATGCTGCAGATGGAAAGCCTGCTCTGACAAACTGCGCTACCCTGTTGAAATGTCCCACCTTCCTGCTTATTCATAGGCAACACTGGCTCCATACGTTACGCTGTAATCAGGACGTCCTGAGTGGATAAATCTCCATATCAAAAACACTTCCTGAAACTCAGCTATGAATCTGCAGACACCTTGTGTCATGTTCAGCCTTTAAAGTTCCATAGAAGTGCCTCTTACGTAGGTGTGTGAGTTTGGTAAGGTTGCGATTCTACATTGTGCACAAAAGCCGTTTCCCTCTTTTGGTGAGTTCATGAATAATTAGATGAGCTCTGCTCTGATTGGCTGGTTTACAGCGAGACGCCGCCCACGATGATCACACTGAAGCAACATGTGGAAGTAGACTGAATAAATGAGCCTCCATGTGGATAAGCTCCACCCTCGTTCTATTCAGTTAGGTATGCTAGTTACTTGGAGCTAATGCTAGTAGCTAGCTTTAGTAGCTACTGGCTCCACCTGGGGATCCGCACACACATCTATATAAAAGTTGATCCTCACTATGGAACTCTCAGTTTCAACCGGATACAATCACACCGCATGGCTGGTGCTTACAGACTGCTGTTGGGGTGGTGGTGCTAATAAAGGTGGAGCTGCTCCTCTCTTCAGTCTCTTCAGGGTCAAACACTGAGCGGAGCTGCTCCATATTGTCCAAGAGGAACTTTGGGAAACCGTCCGGAGTGGAATGTGCAGCCTGCAGGATTAACTTTGTTCCGGGATCCTGGTATTTTCTTTTCCACCTTAAATGGTGCTACAGCTACATTCAACATTTAAGGTGGAACAGAATAGTGGATTGGGACTCGTCACTGAAGATGACCCGCTGCCATTCTGAGTCACTCCATGACAGTCTGGTTTGACACCACTGCAGTCTTTGGTGACGGTGACGTGGTGTTAAGGACAGTCGTGGTAACGGTCTGTGTGCACGTAGTCCTGCGTGGTGCAGCCGTCTGCCGATGGTGCTGCACTAACAGGATGACCCATTGAGGACACCACCGCTCTCTGGATGGCTGTCATGGTGGCTGTTGGGTCAGTCAGGTACAGAGATAAGGCCCGTCCTTGTCTACGTCACATGCGGGCCAGCGTGAAACTTGAATCATTGGCGTGTCTCATGATGTCAGACCTACCCACCAAATTTCATTCCTGTCAGCTGATTCCTTTGACAACGAGGGTACGTCAGTTTCCCGTATCATAACTAACCAGGATGATGGATGAGTGGACTAGCGATATGAAGAATAAGAGCGCTTGGTGTTGATGCCAGGCAGGAGCATTATGGCGTATTAATCCCTCTGTGTTTGTAGTCGGAAAGCTGGATATTGATTTGTGAAATGAATCACTGCCTCAGACGGGCTGTACTGTACGTCTCAGTGAGTCGGAAACGGGGAATTACAGAAAATAACAGGATTCTGGACAGTCTGGAAAGCACAAAGTCTGAAGATGATAACTCTACTTTGAAAGCCAATATGTGCTCTCCGTGTCTGGCTCCTGTTCCGCTAAAGGTAAAGACACTTTTGTCAGAAAAGATTCCCGTTACCTGAGATTTCTTACGGCTCTTGTGCCGGCGGAGAGTGGAAAAAGATTGGACAGCAGCCACCAATCCATACTCGCTCCGCGCTGCGGAAATACCTCCTCTTTTCGCTCTTTGATATTGTTTAAGCTGCTTTGCTTTGGTGGAGATTAAGTTAGGTCAGGGAAACTTTTGATGCTGAGGCTGGAGGACGGCGAGGGTGCCGAGGTGACCGCTGGAGAGGCTTTCGCTCGCGACGGGTCGGACAATCTCGTGATGAAACACTTCCACATCCTGAAAAGATGAGAGGCCTCCAGCCATGATGGGATGATAGGAGTTGAACCGAGGTTATGAGCCAAGGACGCCAGCCTCAGTTAGAGAAAGGGGCGGGAGTAAATTCCTGGGCCTGTTTGGTGCATCAGATAAGTAGACGTACCTTGTGGTCTAGGAATGGTGGACCCTGGAACGCTACAGACTGTAGACCGGTCCAGATTTGATGAGAGATATGCACAGTCATTTGTTCTCTCTGTTTATTTTTGGTGGTTCCCCAATAGGCTCAGCATGCCGGGGGTTGTGGTAGAACCGAAAAAGATTAGAACCTTTAAGCAAATATCCAGAGTAACAAAAAGTAGGTGAGTAACCAGTCCACACAATATGGCCAGAAGTATGTGGACACCTGAGCAGTACACCTATATGAAATTGGTGGACATCCCGTTGCAGAAATACCCTTAACTGGAACTAGGGATCAGCGTGCAAACCCTGAACAACCCCCAGACCAACCCCCTGTTGGCACTCTGAATTCCGGTTGGGAATCTTCTAATGGATTGGACCAGAACACCCAGATCTTAATACTGCCAAAAAGTGGTGCTGCCCCCGGAGTCCACTGGGATGACACTGCAACATGGTGATCTCAGGCTTGCGTGCAGCTGCTCCACCATGAAGACCCGTTTCATCAAGCTCCCAGTGCACAGTTCTTCTGCTGATGTTGCCACCAGAGGTAGTTTGGAACTCCTGAGGGTGTTGAGCAGCACTGCCTTCAGCAGCACTGGGTTTGGAGATCATCCTCAGTCCTCAACGTGAGGCCTCCGTTACATAGGGATCAGTTAAGGATGAGTCATATATGTTTCCTTAGGCCTCACTGGGGCACGATTAAACGTTAAGTCATCTGACCTTAAGAACGTCACTCATGCAGAGGATTAATAAACCTCATGTTATCTCTATTTTTGCCATAGGTGGACACAATAACAGAAACACCCTCTATTAGGAGGGCACCTGCTGATTAAATCATTAAGAAAGAAATGAGAACATCAAGCTTCACTCTTCATCTTCAGATCTGAGAACATCCACACGTGTTTCTCTCCATCCTGCCACAGTGAGAAGACACCTCAACACTATGGAGGTCTGAAAGGAGGAGTAGTTGTTCAAGATACATACATAGATAGATAGATAGATAGATACTTTATTGATCCCGAAGGGAATTTAGCAGCCAGTAGCAGTTTCACAAAAACAGCACAGATACAAATACAAAAAAAAAAAAATAAATAAATAAATAAATAAAATGAAAGAAATAAAAAAATAAAAAATAAAATGAATAAAAAAACTAAATGAATAAAAAATTTAAATAAAAAAAAAAGAAATAAAAAAATAAAATAAATAGTAAAAAATAGTAAAATAAATAATTAAAAAATGAATAAATAAAAAAAAAACTCCTCACTGAGAACAGGACACCCACACATCCAACAAAGAAGCTGCTGGTGTTCTCAGAACAACGGCCTGACCACCATGCACTGTTGTAAACGCGAGGCCAGAGGCCACCTCCAGATTTCCTGCAGTGTCAGCGTCATGCCTCTCCTGGTGGACCAGGTGTCGTCGCCTTTAAACACCACCAGTTTCTCCACCCATGGACCAGCTGAACCAGACTGAACCAGCACCGGCACCATGTTGGCGGAAAGGGGTTCTTTGAGGAACTGAAAGGGAGTCTCCTGAGAAGAGTGAATGCTCAAATCAAATGTGGAGCTGTAAATCATGATGTTGTATCTAATTGTTGAGACGTCTGGGTAACTGTCTGTGGTTTCTACCTGTTTAAAAAAATTATAATAGAATTATTTATTGGCCGATTCGACTGAAAGTTCATTAAAGTATGAAAGAATGATGGACGCTCAACTGCACAATGACTCAGTCCATTAACTGCGTTTAGCATATTGGGTAAAGGTTGGCCTGTGAAACAGAGATGGCACTGTTAATGTTTTATCTTTACTTTTTTTTTTCCAATTTGACTCATAAACTAGACACAGTGCACAACATTTACAGGAACATGCCATAGTGCTGTGGTTGGGGTTGTGGACCCAAGGGCAGAGCGGGAACCCACGGCGATGTAAAGATTCAAATGGCAAGAAAACGGGTTTCCTGGATGAGGGGATGCACGTGAAACTGTGTGTGCGGGGAGCGAACTGTTCGTGGGAACACCCGACCTCCGGAGTGATAGCCCCACGTGTTACCGCTGCGCTACGCGGCAGTATACGTGAGGCGAGTCAGGAGGGGTTTTGTGAGGGAGAGAGGTAAATGGCAGGAAAGACAAACAAAAGGAGACGCCAGAAACAACGTACTCGAACGGAGGTGGAAGAACTGAAATAAACAGGAGAGGGTTTAACGGGTCTCTGCACCTTTCTCTTACGCAGAGTGACCCACACTCTCTAATTTATTTATATATTTATTTAATCTTTAAAGCATCTGTTGCTTTTCATGTCTTTTGCTTTTTGCTCTCTTTCTTTTCCTCTCTCTCTTTCTTTTCCTCTCTCTCTTTCTTTTCCTTTCTCTCTCATTTTCTTTGTCTGTACCGTACCGGCTACCCCTCTACAAAGGTGTAGTAGTGGCTGTTGTTTGATGCGGGCTTATATGGCCGACGCCTCAGGTGCAGCTTGTTGGCATGATCAGTCCCGGGGCATTCTGGGGGTTGGAGTTCCGGGCTGTAGTCCCCACCCAGAACGGCACCGCTGCTGCCGCCCTCTGCTGGCTGCAGGCGGCACAGCCAGGACCCTTTATGACACATGTAGCGTCAGGGAAAATGGGGCTCGTACTGAAGTGTGCTTCCCTCACTGGCCTAGGACCGGGGTGGTACTGGAAGCAGTGGCTGTGTGTTGCTGTGTTGGGTGGCACTGGGCCTTGGGTGGCACTGGGCTGTCGTTTAGCGTCTCTTAAGGTTTGTGTTGAGCTGCCTGCTCAAAAATAAGGAGCAGCGTTGGAGTGCCCTCTAATTGCCAGCCTCACTAGCCTTAGCCTTCACCCCTGCAGAGCGTCTGGTTTGTAGTGAGGTCAGATTTCACCAGCTTCGAGCCTGAGGTCAGTAATAAGAGCACTGTGAGAAACACCTGAGGCTAATTATAGCTATAGAAGAGGCTCATTGGTGAATCATACCAGGAGGGTCTGAGTCGGCGAACATGAACGACACTCAAGTCATGTAGTACTCTGGTAACGTTGGTCTCCGGCCATCTCCATACTTCCACACTAATCTCAAGACATGCCTGACTTACTGGTGAAATGTGCTGCCCTCCTTACTGGGACCATTATGGGCTGGAGGTAAGGGTTAGCCTTGTCATTGAAGTGCCCTTGAGCAAGGCACCTAACCCATAACAGCTCCCTGGGTGAACAGATAGAGCTGCCCACTGCTCCAAGCATGTGTGCCCCCTCACTGCCCCCTTAGTAATGTGTATATGGCTGTTTCAGTTTACAGGTGAGTGAATTGTGGGTGGTGAGGACACTGGGGCTATTAATACCTGAGGGGTGTGAGTGACGGGATCCATAGATTGGGAAGAGGTGCTACAGTGCAGGGAATGTTTCGTCCCATGTGTGGAGACAGTTTGCAGAGCAGATGTTAATGATTGGCTAATAGGAGGGACTGCATGTGGGCGTGGCCAAAGACCATAGTGTGGAGGAAGTAGCTGAATCTGCAGGTGTATGGAAGCGTACGGTTATATGGGTCTACCAGCAGTGGGAAAATCCCAGTCTACAGGGAATTCTCCTCGGAATTGTGCCAGGGAAGGAAGGCATCCACCAAATCTGGCCTAACTGACCAATCCTTTGATGTAAGAGAGTCTGAACACTGATGTGGCCACATCCAGAAACTCGTCCAGGTCATGCCCAATCCAGACCTGGCTGTTATTGGTGCTCGTGGAGGTGTTACGTGCTATTGGGTACGTTTAGTCACAGGGGTCTTGTTTGTTGCCTGGTGAGCTCTTTGAGTGGTGTAGTGTGTGTGTCTCAGGCATCTCATCTCAGCATAGAGCCAAACCTATTCCTCCACCCTTGGTTTCCTATACAGCCAATCCCCTAAAACCAATAGGCCCACATGTCCTACTCTGTATTAGTGTCCTATTGAGTCATTTGTCAGAATGTTCTGAGGGCCGAGTCTGTTTGATGGAGGATGCTATTGGACCGATTTGTTATTATGCCATGGCCTAGCCCGTGTATGTAGAGGAGACAGAGAGGGAAACATTCTGTGTGCTCAGGACATCTGTGGTCACGGCTTCTTAATGTAGGCGTTCCAGTTTTGTAGCTCCGCTTCCCGCAGAACGCCTCGTGTCTGAAAGAGGAACTCGGCAAAGTCTTTTGCTAACACAACTTCACGCTACAGTGACTCAGCTCTAATAGAACCGTGCACCACATGCATTCAGCTGGCACAATGAAAACCGAGAGCACCGGAGCATCTTTATCTTAACCGGGCCCATATCGGTGACATTTCCCTGCTTTTTTAATTAAAAGCGTTTGATGGAGTACGTACACATTGTTTGCGGGTTCAGGGTGTAGCGTTCACCTCCCAGGTAGTCGTCATACCCACGGAGAAACAGCATCCCTTGGCACTACCTGGCACTGCATCCCTCAGATGCCAATATTTGAACCCTAAGTGTACATTATATGGCCAAAAGTATGTGGACACCTGAACATTTCGCACCGGTATGAGCTGCTTAGGCCAGTGTTTCCCAACCCTGGTAGTGGAGGCACCCTGACCTGCACTTTCTAGTGCTTACCCTGCTCCCTCTCAACACACTCACTGATTAACAGCTCATTGATCAAGCCCGTTTAGAGTTACGGGGAATTCAGCATGGCACCATGGAAGCCACTACAATGTGCAAGGGCCAGTGCTCCTCCAGGACCAGGGTTGGGAAGCTCTGTGTTAGACATCCCATTCCACATGGCATTGGGATTATTATGAGGGCGCCCATCTTTGTGGATATGACAGCCTCCACACTCTCTGGGAAGGCTCTGATGTTGGGTGATTGGACCTGGCTCACCATTAACATCCCAGTACATTCTGAAGTTGTCCAGTGGGGTTGAGCTCAGGGGTCCAGAGTTCCCCTACACCATACTCCTCAAACCATGTCTTCATGGAGCTGGCTTTGTGTACAGGGACACAGCTTTGCTGGAACAGGTAGGGGTCCCACCCCAAACCGCTGCCACAAAGCTGGAAGCGTGTGTCCCAGCCCAAACCCTGAAACATCCCCCAGACCACACATTCCCCAGACCAAACACAGACTCCTCCATCAGGCCACCAGACAGTGATTCAGGATTCATCACTCCGGAGAACATGTTTCCACTGCTCCAGAGTCCAGTGTTAGCGTGATACACCACTCCAGCTGATGCTTGGAAGGGATCTTAGGCTTGTGTGCAGCTGTTCCACCATGGAGGGCCCAACATGCAGTGCTTTGGCTGATGCTGGTTCTAGAGGCAGTTTGAAACTTTGTATTGAGTGACTGGCAATCCCCATAGAGAGTCCAGATCCTGACATTCCTGGATGGGCTGTGGATTACTTGGACGGCGAGAAGCAGAAATGCTAGACCACCTTCTAGAACTGATTTCTGGAGGTGTGGCGTCTCCTGAAAATAATGGAAGCTGGAATGGTTATTGAGGCTTCCGAGTAATTGTCTGGTAAATATAAGCTCCCCAATTATGTAACACCTCCACGACCAGAGATTTGGCATGTACTGGACACGTTTCTAGATGTAGACCACATCAATTTTCAAATACTCTTGCACCAGGATTGCACCAAAGAATTTGGTGGAGGCCTTTCCTGGCACAATTCCGAGGAGAATTCCCTGTAGGCTGGGATTTTATCCACTGCTGGTAGACCCGTATGACCGTACGCTTCCATACACCTGCAGATTCAGCTACTTCCTTCACACTATGGTCTTTGGCCACGCCCACATGCAGCCCCTCCTTTTAGCCAATCATTAACATCTGCTCTGGAGCGTTTTCCACACATGGAGCGAGACATTCCCTGCACTGTAGCACCTCCTCCCAATCTATGGATCCCGTCACTCACACCCCACAGGTATTTATAGCTCCATCTGCAGGAGCCTGAAGTTACTACCACCTTAAACACACAAGGTGACTCATTAGGAAATGAAGGGTGGTCTCTAACTTTCCCACAGTACTGTATGTTGACTGTATGTTGTGCTTTATCCCTCCAATGAGTCACCTCACCAACTTCACCTGAGGTAGCACAGTAATGGAATGGCCTTTGAGTCGGCCACGGGGGCTTCCCTGAGGGGAAATGGCAGGGACAAGTCGAAGAAGAGATATTAAGAACGATACTGAAGCCAAGGCAGGGGACAAAGAGACAACACATTCAAAGTAACAGACGTCCTTCCCCTACGTCCTTCGAGTCACACTGTTGGCCAAAACATGTACCTCGGCAGTGGGGTGCACTGAATTCCAGTGGTCAAGTGTGAGGTAAACATGGTTCATTATTGGATTTAGGGAGCCGGTTCCTACAGGAAACGTTTTCCAGATAAGCCTGCTGCACCGCTGAAAGTGTGCTCCATTAAAGGACAAGTTTTAATATACGTCTTATTAAAGATAAGGCTCAGTGTGCTCGGCGCAGGCCCCGCTCAGGCAGCAGAGCATAAGCAATTAGAAACAGCACTGACATTTACCATCACAGCTGTCTTGTGAAAGGGAAGCGGAAAAAGCAAGACGGCGATAGTCCGACCTTTGCTTAACCCCCAAATTGGCACGGGCTTATAAACTCAGATTGCTTCCATAGCGACCAAAGCCTCACACTGACCCTGTAACCTCGCACGGGCTGATCTTTTCAAACTCGGAAGTCTTCCATGTTTTAGCCCAGCCCTACAAATGAGCCATATCTAGACCCAGCTCCGGTGAAACGCACTGCCTGTCCATACGGTTTGGATCTAAATTGGATAATTACTGCAGTTATTAATATGTTTCAATGGGTGATAATGCGTTGGTGCAGTTATGATTACTGTACGGAATAGCTGCACCCAGAAGGAAATGTGGGATTGGACTGCTATTGGGAAGGAAGATAAAGCTTACCAGGAAGAGTAAACGCTGATCAGTGTAGACTGATTGCGATGTCCTGTGTGGCTTCAATTGGTCAGGTCGTGGCTCAGCTGTAACGCTAGACAAGCAAACCATTTACATGCTCGACTCATCTTCAGTCTTCCCAAGTTCACCCACGTCACTCCACTGCTGCGCTCCCTTCACTGGCTTCCTGTTGCTGCTCCTCAGATTTAAAACTCTGATGCCTACAAAGCCAAGACTGGACCAGCGCCTTCCTATCTCATGGCAATGGTGAAGAGTCGAGCTGTACCTTGAGCCCTTCAAGCTTCAGGTACAGCTCGACTCCACCCGCCATCCCTGAGGACACATGGAAGACAAGCGTCCAGACTCTTCTCTGTCCTGGAGCCCAGGTGGTGGAATGAACTCCCACTGGCTGTCCGAACAGCCGAGTCTCTCGTGGTCTTCAAACGCAGACTGAAGACCCGTCTCTTCGTAATGCACTTCAGTGAGTGAGCTCTAGTAGATGTGTGAGTTATGTGTATGTACTTGTGTTGCACTTATAATGACCTTTTCTTCTCTATAGGTATGAGCGCTGGGCTGGGGTTGCCAGGTAGTGCACTTTTGCTTTATATATGTGTGTTTTGATCTCTCTAGGTACCAGCACTGGCCCCCTGTTCCGGCAGTGTCTTAGCTAATGGTAAGTTTAGACTCTAACTCTCCTGTACTAGTTGGAACATTATCCAACGGAACACTAAGCACGGTTGTAAGTCGCTCTGGATAAGAGCGTCTGCTAAATGCCTTAAATGTAAACGTAACAAACCAGACACTTGCGGATATTAAAAAGGGTTGGGGTTCATTCATGAAAGGACAATCTGGTAGGGTGGTCAAAACCAGGCCAGGTCAAACCAATATCAGAAACATTGGGGAAGGCAGGGGGACGAATGTGAGGAGGTCAAAACCAAGAGGGCAAACCATCACAAATCAACAGTCAAAGAGAGAGGTCAAAAACAGAAGCAGGTCAAACGCAGGTGTATGTGCCGAAAGTAGATAGACAACGAGTCATAGACAGATTCCTGATTGGAGGCTGTGGGACATGTGACAGTGATGTCCCACACCAGTGACTGTATTGTGGAGTTGTGGGTTATGTGGTAATCAAATGAAGTCAGCTGATCACCCGAGTGCACTGCTTGACCAGGTTAGGCTATCCCACCAATTTTTATCTTCCCATATTCCAGAACAACAGTGTCAAGGTTCATGGACCTCCGGTTGTGGAAGAGTGAACATCAGAGGAACCGTCTTCACGCCTGAACTGACCACCACAGAGTCCTGACCTTAACCCGACTGGAAGCCTTTAGGATGTGCTGGAGAAGAATTTACAGAGTGGTTCGGTCTCAGCTGACAGTGAATGGAATGCTGGATAGAAATCAGCATGGTGGTGTATATCATCGCTGTCCAAATAAAAACAGGTATCTCCAAAATGGCTACTTTACAGGAGAGGCCACAAGCCTCATTTAGTTTGAGTGGAAGTCAATGGAACCAGACGTCCTTCTAAGTGGTTTTAGGACAATTCTCCTGGTCCATTCTTCATGAAACTTCCACACAGTGTAAACAGCAGCTCATGTGATCAAATGAGGTATAAAAGTAAAAATCAACAAAAATAAAGTAATGCCAATCATTCTCTGAGTAGAGACCAACACTAGGGGGCAGTGAGCACAGCTCTGGTGGACATGCCTATCTATGGTGGCCGGGGAGCAGTTGGGGGTTAGGTCCTTTGCTCAAGGGTATTCCAGTCATTACTATCTGGTCAGGGAATCTAACCAGCGACCCTCCGGTCCCAAGGCTGGCTCCCCAAACTCCAGCCCCCGACTGCCCCCATTGGTGGGTGGATTCACATGGTGAAGACCATGATCAAAGCTAATAGTGGTCCAAGTAGTGCAGTGTATGAACCCAAATGATCTAAAGGAAGCAGTCACGTAATGGAGCTGGAATTTAAGCCTTACTATCTAAATACCAGATCTTTGAGAGTTTGTGGTCCTGCATCTTTTGGTGGTCCTCCGAAATGCTTGATGTGCACCTCCACCCTGACCCCATTACCGTAATCTCTGGATACACTGACTCAGTGTTCCCCCTCTCATACCCTCGACAGCAGGCCTTAACGGTCAGCATGGCTGTGGATAAAAAGGTCATCCTTCGAATTGGAAATCTACTCCTGCGTGATGCTCTAAATGGTGGCTGTCAGAGATGCTCCATGTTACACTGAAGCGACTGGGCAGCTGTGACCTGGGAGCACAGACACATATTAGCTTGATCTGTGGTCCATTCTGGGAAGAGCTTTAGCAAAAGTGCTGTACTGTGCCCAAACCCAAACCTAGAAATGAACCGGGGAGCTGAATCAGGTGAACAGGGGTAGGAGAATGACCGAACCTAACTGGACACAAGCCCTCGGGGAATGTGGTATCAACTCAGTGACTAGTCGAGTCATACGTTCATTCATTAATACGTTCATCTGTTTGTTTATTCATCCTATAGGCTATTTATCTTTCTGGATCATGGTAGGTGTCGGAGCCTATCCTAGGGCTCATTGGGGTGAAGGTAGGGAACACCTTGGACAAGCCACCAGTCCATCACAGGGTACATAGACTGGCATATATACACATTCATGCACTCCTAGTACCTCCTAGCACTCCTAGTAGTTAGCATCTCCAGACTGCATGTCTTTGGACTAAGGACGGAAGCTGGAGTGCACAGAGGAAACCCACACATACACAGTGAGAACAAGCAAACTCCACCCAGAATCAAACCCAGGTCCGTCTTGCTGTGAGGCGTCAGCTCCACCCACCAAACCACTGTACCGTCGCACTCTGATGGTCTCAAATGACTCACGAGTCTCAGGTCTGGTTTGACATCACAAAGACTAACTTAAAGACTGTGAGGCTTTCCCAAATCCCCAGAAACTTGACTCGGACTAGCAAATTTGGTAAAGCCTCACAGTGTTTAAGAGACATGGACCTCAGAGACTCAGGGCTCACACCCCAGAGCACAAGTCCTAAGATCTTGACTTTAAATTCAGTTTTCAGTCCTGGATTTTGTATTGACGGGTTAGCTATCAGTGATTACAAACTCCAGGATGGACATCTGGGTTTTAGATGGACAGGTGCTTAAAACACGCAACAGTATAAGAAGGCTTCAAATCTGGAACTTTGAAGAACTCCAGTTCCTGGATTTTAAAATAATAATTAGGTAGGTTAAATTAAAAAGTGCATATGAATTCTGGGACTGGAATCTGTCCCAGGTTTAAGACATGACTCACATGACTCACACTCCAGTGACTCAAGATTTGAGTTGGACCTGCACCTAGAGACTTGATTCACACTCCAGAGGCTTGAGGCTCGACTCAGATTTGCACCCTAGACATATGAAACATTGGTCAGGCTTATACCTGCTCTCCAGAGACTCCAGACTCGACTGGGACACATATCCCTGAGAGTTGGGACATGACTTGGAGTCGCACCTGTCGGGTGCTCCTGAACTTGAGATGGCCCACAAAATAGGTGGAGGCAAAAGTTACCGTAACCACGACCCATGGCCAGGTATTTCAGCAGAAACCCACGAAACCCAATGAAGTCAATAAGCTACACTGCCTCCAGAAAAGGAGAGAAGCTCACCTCCCCAGGAGAGGGAACTGGGGTCAGGGGCAGGCAAAGGGAAGGCTGGGAACCTTGGATGCATCTGCGGCTTGGCTTAGTCCCTCGTAGAGGTGGAGAGCAAGTGAGAACGAGAGCAAGACAGGAAAAAGAAGCGCGAGGCTGGAAAACACGGATGTGGAACCATCCAGGAGCCTCCAGGCTTCTTTAACACAGCTCGGTCCAGGAGAGTAATTGAAGCAGGTGAGATCAATAGCAGCAAGATTCCATGTTCTGCTTCAACATCCATGTGGACACCACCTGTCCAAACCATGAGGTGCTGAGGCATGAACGTTTTTTCAGCAACTCAGACAGCCCAAAGACTCAGGACTTGACTGGACTAGTACCCCAACAACTGGAGATTGGATCTGAACTCCAGACTTAACTCAGAATCAAACTGAAGAGACTCAGTGACTCTAGTTAGCATCCAGGTGACTCAAGACTGGAGATTCAACATGGGAATTGGATCAACCAGGACAAGTCAGACTAGCATCCTGGAGACTTGATCCTTATACTCTGTGGACACGTGACTTGACTCAGACTCAGACCCCAGAGACTTAAACCCGACTTGGACTCAAATCACCTGGTCAATCTCTCTGCTAGAAACCCAAACTTTAATTATGGGGGGAGATACATCAGGTAGTCATCTGCTACTGGCTGGAGCCAGCCTCTAGAAGCCCCAATTCCTGCCACGGTGCAGAAGGCAGCTGGGTGGAGCACTGTTGTTGCACAGGAGAAGTCATGGCAGCAAGGATGCACCTATGGACTCAACGAGAATGGATTGCCCTGTGCCGTTTGTGCACATACCCATAGACCTAGCTTGAGCTGGGAGGTCACTAGGGACAACTGACCTTCTTAGACTGCGGCTTACAGCGGCTCACTGCTGGCTGGAGATGGCCTCTAGAAGCTTGTGAGGGGGGGCCCAGGTCAATGGCAGCTGGGTGGAGCACTGTTGTTGCTGACCCTGCCGACAAAAGGCTTGATCCAGAACCTTGACCATACGCAGGAGAGGTCAAGGCAGCAAGGACTTGAGGATTTGACATGCTCACTGGTGAACCCTTAAAGGCCAAGCCATAGGGTGACTCGCTGCTGTCTGGTGCCGACCTCTAGAAGCTTGTGGGGGGGGCCCCAGGTCAATGGTACGAAAGGCAGCTGGACGGAGCACCATTGTTGCTGACCCTGCCCACGTTTGCGCAAGGCTTGATCCAGAACCTTCACCATACGCAGGAGAGGTCAAGGGGGCAGGGACTTGAGGACTTGACGTGTTCACTGGTGATAGATCCCAGAGGACAGTCAACCCTTACAGGAGACTCGCTGCTGTCTGGTGCCAACCTCTAGAAGCTTGTGGGACGTGGCAGGAGGACTATTTGCCCTCTGGAAAGGCACTTCCTGTTGTTCTTCGTGTTGCTGTTCATTGGTTTGAGGTATGTGCATGTCTTCATCGAGTCTGGGAATGCGAGTGGTGAGCCAGTGTGTGGTGGGTGGTGCCCTCTCCCAGGAGTTCAGTGCTCTGTATGCGCCATCCCGCTAGGTGTTTAAAGAGAAGACCGCTCCTTGCAGTAGACCCATGTCCTCCTGAGTCCTACTCGACACTGATGCTGGTGTATATTCCGAAGATTAAGGAACTGAAGCCTGTGGAAAACTTTCCAACCTGGCCATACTGTAAACAAAAACGATTTGCTGGTTAACAAACGGTCGGCATGCCAAGCATGTTGAGAGGATCTCTCGCGAAATGAGTTTCTATCCAGTTTGGGGTCCTATATTTAGCCTTTTTGTCCGTCAGCCAGACTCGCTGCAGGTGACGCGGACGAAACGCTAATAAACTCTCGTAGGCCTGCGGAGCTAGTTTGTGGCTAATGATGCATATCTATTTATGAATCATACAAATGGCGCCCTTAGCCCTTTTTTCCCCGACTGCTATCCCGGCCCTGTCTCCTCCTACCTGTGACTGGTGCTAATGAGACAGAGAGCAGGTCATTTCTTCATCCCTTGGAATGAAACCTGACCAGCTGGCCTGGCCATGCCGGTCCAGCAATGATTAGACAGGCTCCTGAGATGCTACCACACACTGGGAGAAAATAAACTCCGTAACGAGGCGGTGGAAGAGAACAGGAGGAACTGATGAAAAGGAGGAAATGAGGCTTTTTGCTCACGTCCAAGAGAGACTTTCAGTTTTGGCCCATGATCCGCGTCAAGCTTCTCCTGCCGAGGAGGCCGGTGGAGGCCTGCTGGGCTTCTAGCGGTAATGCCGAGGAGCTGTCATCTCTGCATATCAGTCCAGCTCTCCTGATTCCGAACCCGGTGAACTGTGCCAAAACACACGCATTTCCATTAGTGGTGTAACTCTTCGCCAGTCGAGGAGACAGATTGAGGGGGCGCCGAGGAAAAAGAGGACTTCAATCAGTTTTCCCGAGACTCCGAGCGGGCTTTCCGAGGCTGGAGCGACTCCTAGCCCCCTCCTGTATCTGTTATGAGGCCAGGTTTCTGGTTTGAAATATTAAATATACCCCAGTTGCTACACGTGTCTACAAATTTAGCCCTGCTTAATGGAATGTTAAGGAATAGTTAAAATGCCCTCCGGCTAGATTGGCCTGAATCTGAAAGATTGAAAGTCAGGGGCTGTCCAAATTGCACCCTCAAATCAGAAAATGAAGGAAATGGACCACTTTGAAGCTGAAGACATCAAATCGTCCCGAAGCTGGAGATGGAACATTAGAGCATTAGTGTACTCGTGGCGATCTTTGAGTGCCGCCTGCATTAGCGCTGGAGATTGTACTTGCCATTAACAATCCAGAAGTGGCCAGACCTCTGCCCTCCTGTCTGTCAGAGCAGTCTAAACCTGCTCTACATGATGGCCTGAGAGCCGTTAGCTTGGGTGCCGTGACAGAAGACCCGCGGAGAGGGGTCTAAAAGCCTTCCGCCGCTGACTGACGTTGAAAGACTGAAAGAGAACAGGCTTCACCCACTCAGTCATTTATTAATCTCTCTGAAACTTTCTTTTTCTCTCTTCCGCTCGCTGCCGTCCGTGTGCAAAGTTGTCAAAAGGCTCTCCACTTTTAAGCACGTATAGCTTAGGCCTCTGATGGCTGAGCCTTTGAGTTTTGGCTCGACCTCAGGAGTTCAGGATATGTTGGATAACTCTAGATCAGTGGTGTGCTGAGCGCCAAGTACACAAAGCAGCTAGCTGAGTTAAAGTAGAGATCCTCAAAGCACAGTACATACAGTACACTTACTGAGTTACTGTACACCAACACACTACTAACAGCACACTAACACATTACACTTACTGAGTTACTGTACACCAACACGCTACTTACAGCACACTAACACATTACACTTACTGAGTTACTGTACACCAACACACTACTTACTGCACACTAAGACATTACACTTACTGAGTTAGTGTACACCAACACACTACTTACCGCACACTACCACAGTACACTTACTGAGTTACCGTACACCAACACACTACTTACAGCACACTAAGTGAAGGTTTACTGAGTTACTGTACACCAACACGCTACTTACAGCACACTAAACACATTACACTTACTGAGTTACTGTACACCAACACAGCACTTACAGCACACTAACACATTACACTTACTTGAGGGGACAGGACTGTACACACTAAACACACTACTTACAGCACACTAACACATTACACTCACACTGAGCTGAGTTACTCGTACACCAACACACTACTTACAGCCACACTAACACATTAAACTTACTGAGTTACCCTACACCAAACACTACTTACAGCACACTACACTAACACATTACACTTACTGAGTTACTGTACACCAACACACTACTTACAGCACACTAACAAAATTACACTTACTGAGTTACTGTACACCGACAGCTACTTACAGCACAGCTAGAACACATTACACTTACTGAGTTACTGTACACCAACACGCTACTTACAGCACACTAACACATTACACTTACTGAGTTACTGTACACCAACAATACTACGTACAGCACACTAACACATTACACTTACGGAGTTACTGTATACACCAACACACTACTTACAGTACACTAACACTATACACTTACTGAGTTACTGTACACCAACACACTACTTACAGCCACACTAAACACATTACACTTACTGAGTTACTCGTACACCGACACACTACTTACAGCACACTAACACATTACACTTACTGAGTTTATTTGTACACACCGAACACGCTACTTACAGCACAACTAACACATTACACTTACTGAGTTACTGTACACCAACACACACTACGTACAGCACAAACCATTACACTATTACACTTACTGAGGTTACTGCTACAAAACATCCACTTACTTACTTACGAAACACCTAACTTAACACACTACACTTACTGAGTTACTGTACACCGACACACTACTTACAGCACACTAACACATTACACTTACTGAGTTACTGCTTACACCGACACACTACTTACAGCAGCACAATAACACACATACACTTACTGAGTTACTGTACACCGACACACTACTTACAGCACACTAACCACATTACACTTACTGAGTTACCGTACACCGACACACACTACTTACAGCCACACTAACACATTACACTTACTGAGTTACCGTACACCGACACATACTTACAGCCAACAGTAACACATTACACTACTGAGTTAACTGTACACCAACACAACTACACCCTTACAGCACAACTAACACATTACACTTACTGAGTTACTGTACACCGACACACTACTTACAGCACACTAAAACACATTACACTGTACTGAGTTACTGTACACCACGCCACACTACTTACAGCACACTAACACATTACAACTTACGAGTTACTGTACACCAACACACACTGCTACTACAGCACACTAAACACATTACACTACTGAGTTACTGTACACCAAACACACTACTTGACAGCACACTAACCACATTAACTACACGTTACTGTACAGACAACACGTACTTACAACAACTAACACATTACACTTACTGAGTTACTGATACACATGACACGATAACTTACAGCACACCACTTGAGCAGTTACACCTTACTGAGTAGACCGCACACTGACAGAGCTGACTTACAGCACACTAACACGGATTGCGAACTTACTGATTTACAGCAGAGACACGAGTGGACAGCTACTGCTCACAGAACACACTAGACACATTACACCTTACTGAGGTACCGCTACACCAGAAACACATACTTGAAGCCCACTAATGACACATAGGACTTTACTGAGTTACTGTACAACCAACACGCTACGTGGATAAGGCAGACCACAGAGGCTCGTAACACATCTACCTACGCAGAGAGATGGCGTGGTGTGATGCTAACAGAGAAAGCTTGCTCTGTAGGCGATTAGACAGAAATAGAGAGTTAGCAGAAGAGCAGCATAGAACACGAGAAGAAACAGGGAGAGAGTACGAGAGAGTAGCTAGAGGTTTAGCAAGGGGTACACGCAACATAGGGCTCCCTTATCAGCACACTGACACACTTGACATTACAGCTTGTAGTGAGGTAATGCCAGTTAGCGAGAGCATGGCAGGTGGTTCATGCGGCAACCAGTTGGGCCGGAATGGCTGGACACGTACCCAACATGATTACAGTCAATCACACTCAGACGAAGCTCAGCCACTTAACAAAGCCTACACAAGGACTAGAGGGTTTACCCCAGGGCCCTGCCCTGAGCCACCATGCTCGGTCACTCGCTGTAGTAGCTTCCCAGTGAACTGAAGCCACTACCACAACCTTGCTACAGTCTCACCATACACGTACCCCAATACTCAACAAGCTTTCCTTAATCCCTTTGTCACGTCAGCCTCACTATGAGTCAGTATCGCAACCTCTGACAACACTCTTACACCACACTGTCAGGTCCAAATGACCCTCTCCCCAGACGTTTTCCCACGTCTACAAGTCTTACGAGGATCCACTTACTGAGTTATGTACACGACACGCCTACTTACAGCACACTAACGCATTACACTACTGAGTTACTGTTTACACCAACCCACTACTTACAGCACACCCAACCACATTACCACTTACTGAGTTACTTGTATTGGACCACCACGCTACTTCACTCTAACACTTACACTTTGCTTACGTGAAGGGCGTACACTTGTAAACACCACTACAGTACACACACATGTACATTGTGTAGTTACTACACCTGACACCTACTAACAGTACACTATATTACACTTACTGAGTACATGTACACCGACATACTTAAGCTACACTAACACAGTACATACTTGAACTGTACACGGACAGTTTAAAGAAAATCTGCCCACTGACACGCTTAGCACTCAAGACTTAAGCGGGTAACTGTCTACCCCTGGACACGCTACTTACCAGTACACTATAACGTCATGGAGAATCACATCACACTATCTGAGCTACATTGTACACCCACCTCTCTACTTACAGTAGACTACGCATACACATATGAGTTACGCGGGCACCACAGCACATTACTTACAGCACTACTAACGTTTCATGCAAGAGTTACTGTACATCACACCTAGACAGCAACACTACATGGCTTACACTTACTGACAACTCACCACCCTATGTACCTACAGCTACACTTAGCACATTACCCTTACTGACCATCAGTGTTTAAGGTACCCCTACTTACAAACACTAGGAACTGACACTCTTACTGAGGTACTCAACACGGTACGCTACGGCGCCAGGTACCGGGAGGTACAGTTTGCTATACTGTCGCCAACACGTGTACTTACAGCACACTCTAACGCATTACACTTACTGAGTTTAGCTGGGATTACTATACGACAATTACAGGACACTCGGCACACGACTACACTTCATACAGACGATGTACACCATAGCGCGCTCATTGTCACTTACAGCACATACCGGGTTACATTACTGGGAGTTCCTGGATGGCTACACACTGACTTCACTGCCTCCACAAAACACACTTACACTTACTGTGATGTTCAGTTTACACAGACACCACCACTCACAATACTACAGTTCTAACGCCTTACACTTACTGAGTTACCTGTTACAAACCACATTTACTAGTACAGTTACCACTAACCACATTACAATACTGAGTTACTGTACACAGCAGCACTTACAACGACAATATAACACCGACCAACTACTGAGTTGCTGAAACACATCCAACTACGCCTACTCTACCGAGTACACTAACGTTTCACTACACTTACACCAGACACGGACATGCTTACACAACCCCACGCTAACAGGAGCACACTAACACATTACACATACTGATGTTACCGCACACCGACACACTACTTACAGCCACACTAACGCATTGCACAGCTTTAATGAGTTTACTGTAACCACAGAACAGGCTAGGACACATTGCACGGCCGCATTACACTTTACTGAGTTACTGATAATATACGCACACGCTATTACAGCACACTAACACATTACCGTTACGAACGACTCCTGGGCAGAGTGCGCTTGGTGACAGGGACACTACAACCCAACATTACACTGACTGAGTTACGGTACACATACCAGGGCTACGTCGTTACACTGACGCATTACACGGTAACTAGACAGCCTCTTAACAGACACCCTGAACTTACACTGACTACACATCAGCACTCACATAGCATACGTACACTGACACACTACTTACTGACGCACTAGTCATGTCTACACCTATACTGAGTACCTGCTTACACCAACACGTGCTTACTTACAGTATTAACATCTTTACATCACTGAGTCACTGTACACCGACTTCGACAATTATTAACACATGCTACATTACACTACGGTTAGTTATCTCACTACGACAACGGCCCTACTCACAGCACACCTTACACTCTGATTACTGAGTGTTACCGGTACACCGACATACAACTTATAATCCACTAACGCCATTACCGCACAATTAGCCTGTAACAACAACCACGCCACTTGCACACGAACACTTACACTTACTGAGTTACACGTACAACCACAGCTTACGCTATTTACAGCACACTAACGCATTACACTTACCGAGTTAGCATGTACAACCATTTAAACCAACACTACCTTATCAGCAACACTAACAAACATTACACTTAATGCGCTTACCGTACACAACAACACGCTACTGAACAAGTACACTAACACATGTACACTTACGGAGTTACACAGAACACCAACACGCCATACTTACAGCACACTAAGGCACTCTAACACTTACTCAAATAACGCGATACACCAAACACGCTTACTTACAGAACCATAACGCATTACACTTACTGAGACTGAACACCATACCGACGCTCACCTTACCAGTACACTCACACATACAACAGGACTGTACACTGTACACGCTACACACACTAACACATTACAACTTACTGAGTTACCGAACACCATACACACGACTTACAAGCATTGCAACTGTTACCACTTACTGAGTATTACTGTACACCAACGATTCACGACCGTACACTAACGATTACTACCTCGTGAGTTTACAAGCACACTTTGCAACACAACACTACTTGAGAGTTACAACGAACACATTACACATACAGTTACAGACACACACATTGTACACTTACTAGTAGTACAGTACCACTAACACGTATCAACCACACTACTTACAGCCTACAAGCTACATAACACATTACTACTTCGCTGAGTTACCGCTACACCGAAACGACACTCTACAACACGGTACTTACAGCACACTAACAGCATTACACTTTACTGAGTTACTGTACACAACACGCTACCTTACAGCCACACTATACGCATTACACTTACTGGAGTTACCGTACACACAACACGCTACTTACAGCACACTAAACACATTACACTTACTGAGTTACGTACTACACCAACACACTACTTACAGCACACTACCACATTACAGTTACTGAGTTACTGTACACCAACACACTACTTACAGCACACTAACACATTACACTTACTGAGTTACCGTACACCAACACGCTACTTACAGCACACTAACACATTACACTTTACTGAGTTACCGTACACCAACACACTACTTACAGCACACTAACACATTACACTTACTGAGTTACTGTACACCAACACACTACTTACAGCACACTAACACATTACCACTTACTGAGTTTAACTGTACACTTACTGACTTACCAGCACTGTACACCTGAGTTACACAACACCAAACACACTACTTACAGCACACTAACACATTACACTTACTGTGTTACTGTACACCAACACACTACTTACAGCACACTAACACATTACACTTACTGAGTTACTGTACACCAACACGACTACTTACAGCACACTAACACATTACACTTACTGAGTTACTGTACACCAACACAGCTACTTACAGTACACTAACACATTACACTTACTGAGTTACTGTACACCACACGCTACTTACAGCAACACACACTACAACTTACTGATTACTGTACACCAACACAACTACTTACAGTACACTAACACATTACACTTACTGAGTTACTGTACACCAACACACTACTTACACTTAGCAGCACCAACACTAACACATTACACTTACTGAGTTACTGTACACCAACACGCTACTTACAGCACACTAACACATTACACTTACTGAGTTACTGTACACCAACACGCTACTTACAGCACACTAACGCATGTGGTATACTTTTATAAGCTATATAGTAGGTGTTTCTAATGAACTGTCCAAAGAACATTGTACTTACTGAGTTACTGAGAAGTGGATGGCAAGTGTTTTCGCACACTAAATTGGCCCTTAGTGAGACTGTGCAAGTACATCTACTTTACAGGGGTTTTAACTAATACACTGACCAGTTAGAAACACCAAGGTGACACAGGCCCACTAATTGTTTCCAATAAAGTTTGCTGTAGTGTGGATGCACTACATTCATGTACATGAATAGAAGTGAATGGTAGGTGTTTGCCATTAAGTGGCACAAGTTAGGTGTTTCCAATAAAGTGGCCAGTGAGTGGAAGTACAAAGTACTTTAGCACCACGCTGCACCACGCACTGCATTATTTCTCCGTCACCGAATCCAAGCACTTACAGCATTTACTAACACATTTCGCGACAACTGAGTTACAAAATGTCAACAAAAAACCAGCAGCACATTAAATATCCATATTCCCGGGGAGTCCCGGGGGCGGAGTATGACACTAACGCGAACACTGCGAGGACGTGACTCCTTTGAAGTCACTTATGAAGTGACGCATTCCCTTCTTACAAAAGGTACCTGGACGAAACACACTGTGTACCGTTACACTAATCACAGTCCCCCTACTGTAAATACTGTAAATAAACACACTACGGACAGTCCTTTTGCATTTTCACTTCAGATTGTGGTTTGCCGAGGCCAGCTGAGGAGGCTTAGTCGGGATCCTTCATGAGGATCCAAGGATTTGTTCTTCCCTGTTGTTTTTGTGCGCGCTGTAAGGCATTTGTTTGCAGTAATGCTTGTAATGCGTTTAGTGGGAATGCGGAGGTATGCTGAAGGAATGAGTTTATTCGCTGAGCTGACCAGAGATGCATTATATTATATGCCAAGTCTCAGCAGCTCCGCGGTTCACAAAATACCTTCCCTGGCCACTTTATTAGAAACACCAACCTTTTACTTCTATTTACGTACTGGCCACACGCTACTTACATTGGACACTAACACATTACCACTTACTAGTTACTGTAAACCACTACTGGCCACTTTATTGGAAACACTAACCTACCTTGTACTTTCTATTTACTGGCCACTTTAGCACACTAAACACATTACAAAAACACCTACCTTGTACTTCTATTTACTGTACCACTTACGTTGGAATTAGACTTACTGAGTTACCTTTACACTTGTACTTCTACTTACTGCACCTAACTTTTATTAGAAAAACAGTACCTGCATAATGTACTTCTACTTTGCCACTAACGCACTTTATTAGAAACACCTACCTTGTACTTCTATTTACTGGCCACTTTATTAGAAACACCTGCATTGTACTTCTATTCACTGGCCACTTTATTAGAAACACCCACTTTGGATATCTATTTACTGGCCACTTTATTGGAAACTTGCATTTGGTACACCTTGCTGATTCTAACGAGAGCACAAGATAGGTGTTTCCATTAACACGGCCAGTTAGTGGAAGCACAAAGTAGCTGTTTCCCATAAAGTGGCCAGTGATTGTAAACACCTGGTTGGTGTTTCTAATAAAGTGGCCACTGAGTGGAAGTACATGGGGTGTTTCCAATAGAGTGACCGGTTAGTGGAAGCACAAAGTAGCTGTTTCCAATAAAGTGGCCAGTGATTGTAAACACCTGGTTGGTGTTTCCAATAAAGTGGCCAGTATGAAAACACAATATAGGCTTTTCTAATAAAGTGGCCAGTAAGAGAAAGCCCAGGGCAGCTGTTTGGTGGCCAGTGAGTGCCAGTACCTGGTTGGTGTTTCCAATAAAGTGGCCAGTGATTGTAAACACCTGGTTGGTGTTTCTAATAAACTGGCCACTGAGTGGAAGTACATGGGGTGTTTCCAATAGAGTGACCGGTTAGTGGAAGCACAAAGTAGCTGTTCCCAATAAAGTGGCCAGTGATTGTAAACACCTGGTTGGTGTTTCCAATAAAGTGGCCACTGAGTGGAAATACAAGGTAGGTGTTTCCAATAAAGTGACCATTGATTGTAAACACCTGGTTGGTGTTTCTAATAAAGTGGCAACTGAGTGAAAGTACAAGGTAGGTGTTTCCAATAAAGTGGCCAGTATGAAAACACAATATAGGCGTTTCTAACAAAGTGGCCAGTAAGAGAAAGCCCAAGGCAGCTGTTTGGTGGCCAGTGGGTGCCAATACCTGGTTGGTGTTTCCAATAAAGTGGCCAGTGATTGTAAACACCTAGTTGGTGTTTCTAATAAAGTGGCCACTGAGTGGAAGTACAATGTAGGTGTTTCCAATAAAGTGGCCGGTGAGTGGAAACACAAAGTAGCTGTTCCCAATAGAGGGCCAGTGAGTGTAAACACCTGGTTGGTGTTTCCAATAAAGCGGCCAGCAAGTGGAAGTACGAGGAAGGTGTTTCAAATAAAGTGGCCAGTATAAAAACACAATGTAGGCGTTTCTAATAAAGTGGCCAGTAAGAGAAAGCCCAAGGCAGCTGTTTGGTGGCCAGTGAGTGCCAGTACCTGGTTGGTGTTTCCAATAAGGAGGCCCAAACATCAGTGTTCTTCATCCAACTAGCACACTGTCTCGAAACCTGAGAGTCATACTGTGCGATGTCCCTGGATGTAAATGGAAGTGAAGCCTCTTATAAATTTGACACTCGGAGCCACGAAACCGCTCAGGGGTTTGACTTTCCCCTTCTTGTGTTTCTGTGCTCCACTTTCTGAAGAGACAGCAACACAAACCATATCTCTCAGCATCTGCTGTAAGTCCAGGACGCCTGGTGAGAGTGGGTGGACCACATTAAAGAGGAGGCCAGCAGCAGGGATCAAGCAATAATCTGCAATGTCACTGCGTTCTCCATGAACACGGCCCGAGCCCCAAGCCATTACCGCAAAGCACTTTTCCACACCCTGCTTTATTTCACCCTCCATTGAGCCCTGCGTGCCGAGCCTTAAAGGAGGTTTATCTACAGATATGGGGTCTTCACCGATGGCAGGTGCATCTGCACATCTCCGTTTCCTCCTTCAACCCAAACCCAGAGACGATCCGCAGTGAGATGTTTGGAATCTGAAGTTTGCATGTTTAGCTTTGCACCAGAGCTACAAGGCTAATGCTGATGACAAGCAATAGTAGTTTGCATACACCAGTTAGCATTGTGCTAACTGCGCCATGTTTACATTTCCATTCGCTCCCAATTGATTTCTATAGGGAGAGGGAGCAGCTGTGCACCAAGCGACTCAAACCAGGTGAGGAGATCAAAGGCCGAGCTTTTCCCAACAGCATGCAAACGTGTAGCAGGCTTTACTGGACGGGAGCCAATCAGATTGCTGGAATGTCCCATGGTGTCGTTTCTTCATTGCTGGCATTCAGAGCTACGCTATACTCTCAAAAGTATTCACTCGTCTGTCTTCACACGCATATAAACTTGACAGACGTCCCATCCTTAATCCATGGGGTGTAATATGATGGCATCCCACCCTTTACAGCTATAACAGCTTCAGCTCCTCCGGGAAGTCTTCCCACAAGGGTTAGGAATGTGGTTATGGGAATTTCTGACCATTCTTCCAGAAGCACATGGGTGAGGTCAGACCCTGATGTTGGACGAGAAGGCCTGGCTCACAGTCTCCGCTCTAACTCATCCCAAAGGTGTTCTATTGGCTGGAGGTCAGGACTCTGTGCAGGCCAGTCCAGTTCCTCCACACCAGACTCGCTCATCCATGTCTTTATGGAGCTTGCTCTGTGCACTGGTGTGCGGTCATGTTGGAACAGGAAGGGGCCGTCCCCAAACTGTCCCCACAAAGTTGGGAGCATGGAATGGTGCAGAGTCTCTTGGTCTGCTGAAGCATTAAGAGTTCCTCTCACTGGAACTAAGGGGTGGAGCCTAACTCCTGAACACCACCCCCACACCATAATCCCACCTCCACCAAACTTTACACTCGGCACAGTGCAGTTAGACCAGTACCGTTCTCCTGGCAACCGTCAACCCCAGACATGTCCATCGGACTGCCAGACGGAGAAGCGTGATTGGTCACTCCAGAGAACACGCCTCCACTGCTCTAGAGTCCAGGGGCGGAGCTTTACACCACTGCGTTCCACGCTCTGCACTGCGCTCGGTGATGTAGGCTTTGATGCAGCTGCTCGCCATGGAAACCCATTCCATAAAGCTCAAACACTGTTCCTGAGCTGATCTGAAGGACACATGGAGTTTGGAGGTCTGTAGTGATGGACTCTGTAGAAAGTTGGTGACCTCTGTGACCTATGACCCTTAGCATCCGCTGACCCTGCTCTGTCATTGTACGTGGTCTACCACTTCCTGGCTGAGCTGCTGTCATTCCCAATCACTCCCACTGTGTTCTAATCCCACTGACAGTGGACTGTGGAATATTTAGTAGGGAGGGAATTTCACCACTGGACTTGTAGCACAGGTGGAGCATCCTATCACGGTACCACGCTGGAGTTCACTGAGCTCCTGAGAGCGACCCATTCTCTTACTAACGTCTGTAGGAGCAGTCTACATGTCTAGGTGCTTGGGTTTATACAAGTCCTGTCCTGATGTCTAGAACCTGAGGACATCTCTAGAACTCGTCCTGGATAACTAAAGCTTGCTCTCACTTCCACAGCACACGCACAAAGTGGACAGTCTTCCAGCTCGGCAGTTTGCTTTGCTGTAGGGGCCTAATGGAGCGTTCAGACAGCGCCTGGAAAAGAAGAAGCAGGTTCAAGTGGTACGTGTCCACTCGCCTCTTTGCCTCGTCGCATCCTATTCCTTTCAATAGAAAGCTGCATGTGTGCGGTGCATGTGGGGTTGCGTCGTGTCCAGAGCAGCCTCGCCAGCCACAGCTAAAGTTCAGCAGATTCCAGCTTCATGGAAACGAGTACGGCTGCCGATCTGCGTCCAGCTGATCGGACAAGACAGGGTTAGGCAGTCATATGAGTCTCACACAGAGAACAAGCCCCTTTCCAACATGGAGGAATGCTAATTACGACTGTACCTAGCTATACAGAGTTGTGATGCCTGACTTTTCAAAATGGCAGACAGTCTGGGTCTCGTCTGAGTGGTGATGAGTAACTCTACTGTTCTATTGTTCACACTACTGGAATTTAATTATTACCAGTTTTTATAGCTTGTCTTTGAAATGTAAGCTAACTAGCTTAACGGCTAACTGGTATACCCGATATTCAATGTTGGGCACAGCTTAGAAGCGTAGCTCTATGTGTCATTAACCGAACACAAGATTGCCTCCTGCCAGACAATGAGTTCATTTATTTCCACTCAGTCATGAATGTTATGTGCATGTGTTTCACACATTATGTGTTGAGAAAAACAAACATATCTGCCAATGCTGTGAGCTAATTTTGTATCACCAAAGTCATTTAAAAAGAGACAAATGACTAAACAACAAGTTCAATATTTAAGTTCTTAAAACGAGTCCCATTATTTATCAAATGCAGTGAGATAATTTGGTTTACTATAATCACTTTAAACATGTAAACAAGTAAACAAGTTACCAGCAATAAGTTAAAAAATACATAATATATATAAAAAGAAAAATAAGCCACATTATTTGCCAATACAACAAGTTTATCTCTATTGCTAAAATCATTTAAAACCAAAAACATGCCTGGAATGAAGTTTAATTATATTTCTTAAAATAAACACTGCCTGCCAATGCAGTGAGAAATCTGGATTACTGAAATCACTTTAAACTAGAACAAATGACTCGAAGTAAACTAAATAATATATTTTTAATTAAGCTCAATTTAGTTACCAAAATCACTTCACACTCGTTAAAACATTCTACAAATAAGTTAGATGATTTTAATATGCCAAATAAAATAAGCCAAATGATCTGCCAATGGAGTAAGACCATTTGCATTATTCAAATCACCAAAAACAAAAAAAGAAATATGTAAAATATGCATGTTTAAAAAATAAGTGAAATATTGTTTATTGAAAGTTTTCAAATGACAAAATAATCGGGCAAATGCAAACAAATCATAAAACGAGAAAACTTCAAACAAGAAAACCAAACTTAATTAAATGAAGTTTCTTAAAATAAGCCAAACGAGGACAAACGACCGACATGGGGACAAACGACCGACATGGGGACAAACGACCGACATGAGGACAAACGACCGACATGGGGACAAACGACCGACATGAGGACAAACGACCGACATGGGGACAAAACACCAAACAAGAATAAAGGGACCCACAGGGGGTATAAAACAAGGACTAACAAGGAACACCTGAGAAGGGGCGGAGCTACACACTAAGGACAGGTGACGGGACTGAAAAGGGGGCGGAGACAGGAGGAGCCAAAACAAACAGAAGCACATGGAACAGGACAACACAAGGCACATGGAAGTGACAACAAACCCAGAGACAACAGACAAGGGCAAGACGAGGCAGGACGTGACAGCAGTGAGACCATGTGTATGACGAATCTCCCTCAGGAGAAGTGAAACCTGACTAGAAATAAGCCTCAATGTTCATAAGAATGAAAAATAAGCGACTAGAAACGAGTTAAAGAGTCTAATATCGATATTAGAATGATAAATAGAAGGTATAGAAATTAGACATCGGATCATTAGACCTGTCCAACTGTGTTTCCTTTCTGTTCTGTTCCAGAGTTGGATGAGACCCCCGGAGGAAGTGTGATGATGAGTGGGGTTCGTCGGGTACAGCTTATCTTCCCTTGGACGAGGCTAAGGCTTTCCGCAGGAGCAGCAGGACCATGAGGAGCCTCAGTGGTGACTTCCCCATTGCTAACTGTCTTACTTTGTTGACCTGAGGAAAGGCCAAGGCCACCTTCAGGTGAAGCATGCCCACCATTCCTCAGGTCAACAGAGTAAGACACTCTGAGGCCACGTGAATATGAATATGTAGCTTGATAAGCAGGAACGAATATCTCTACGCTCCACAATACAGCCGTTCCTTGTTGGCCGTATCTGTCGCCGCATGGAGCGGCATCACAACAATGGCTGGGAACTTATCACCTCCGTATATCTAGCTTCTTATTCCGGCCCGCTTTGTCACGTTCCCAGAAACAGATAAGACGGAACGGGAGAGAGAATGAGACAGGGAGAAGTTTATTGTTCTGATCCTGTGGGGATTTGGCCTCGTCCGACATCCAAACAGCACTTCTCCCTAATCTACCGCTGTGTTATGTAGATATAAGCTCTCTCCTTGTCTTCTCCTTTCCTCCTTTTGTTTGTGGAGGTCTTTCGCTTGTTCTTCGCCCTAAGCCTGCCCCCCCCGCCTCCCCAACCCCACCCCGCCCCATCCTTTCCTCGCTTTTATTCTCATTCCACCTCTGCCGTGGATGAGGGAACACATAAGCTCCTGCAGATTCCGAATGAGGGACGGGAGAGCGGGAGAAACAATAGCCGGGCGCCAAAGTCCTCGGGTGAACTGAATCAAGAAAGAGGTGGCGGCGGCGAGAGGAGGGCTGGGGTGAACTGGTGGCTAATTGGCAACCGCTGGTAGATGATGTGCTCTGGCGGAGTGTGACGGAGTGAGAGTGCCACGGCCTTTTGGGATCCACTGCCCTCATCTCTTCAGTATGAGTGACCACTCGCTGCCTGTGGGCGGGCGGTCAGGACACTACTCTCTGACTCTCAGACACAGGAGCACAGAATCCTAACAAGCTATGAGGCAGCTCTGTAGAGCGGTCAGAGAGGTTGAGTGGGACAAAGATGGACGTGCGCCGACAGAACTGTGTCTTTACGAACTTCAAAGGAAGGCCTCGTGGTCTTTGTGGCCAAAAGTATGAGGACACTTGAGCACCACCATGAAAAATTAGCTAGCAATCCATGTTCCAGTTTATCCCAAAGGTGTTGAGGTCAGCACTCCAGGCCTCTCCAGACAGACTTCTCAAACCATGTCTTTAAGGTTTGGAATATGAAAGGGTTCTTCCCCAAAATCCAAAGTTGGGAGCATCTAACTGGGTGAAATGTCTTTATGTCCCGTAGCATTACCGTCACCCTTCAGGGGAACTTGATCCCAGACCCTGAGACCCCAACAGATGATTATCCCACCCCCCAAACCTTACTGTGGGCACTCTGCATTCTGGCAGGTAGAGTTCTATTGGATTCATCCACTAAACCCAGATTGCTCCTTCCAACTTCCAGATAAAGGTAAAGTTCCAGAACACGGTTTCACCGAGTCCAGTGGCGGAGCTTTACACATAGTGATCTTAGACCCATTTCATAAAGCTCCTGAGTCTCAGTTCTTGCACTAATATTGCTTCCAGAGTTTAGAACTGATGCAACAAAGGAAATTTGATTGAGGCCGCTATGTGCTTAGGCACTTACCAGCCCTGCTCTGGGAATTTACTACATAGCTGACCTGTTGTTGCCCCTAGACGCTTCCAGTTTACAATAGTAGCACTTACAGGTGTCCCAGTCACCTCTAGCAGGACAGAACTTTAATGGCCCAACCCGTGGCAAAGCAGAGGTGGTTATTCCATGGCACTGATCCAAATAACCCTTTTGGGCAGCTTCAGTTTCTCGCTGCTGTGGTTAAAGAAGAGCATCCCAAGAAAATACAAGACTATGAAAACGCAAATTAATATTTGGAAGATCTTGAATGTCCTTGTTTTCAGTGGTCACCGGTCCTGTTCCTGAAGGTCTAGGAGCTTCAGCCCACATCCAACACACCTCAATACATCCAACCACAGACCCAATTAAAAAGGGACAGATGTATAATGCAAATAAAATAAACTTACTTGACAAAAAAAATGAGTCTCCATATAATGAGTAACACCTCCACAAGCATCAATAACAGCTGGGACTGGATTGGGCATGGACTGGACAGGTTTCTGGTTGTAGGCCACATCAATGTACACTTTTTAATCAAAGAATTGGTCAGTTGGTCCAGATTTGGTGGAGGCCTTCCCTGGCACAATTCCGAGGAGAATTCCCTGTAGACTGGGATTTTATCCACTGCTGTTAGACCCGTATGACGGTACGCTTCCATACACCTGCAGATTCAGCTACTTCCTTAACACTATGGTCTTTGGCCACGCCCACATGCAGTCACTCCTTTTAGCCAATCATTAACATCTGCTCTGGAGCCATTTTCCACACAAGGAACGAGACATTCCCTGCACTGTAGCAGCTCTTCCCTATGGATCTATGGATGTCTCACACCCCACAGGTATTTATAGCCCCATCTTTCTTTTAGAAGCCTGAAACTGGATCACCTGTACCTGTACCAGCTTCCTTATATGCATCTACAAATTTATTTCAGATCAAAGATAACGGCCAGAGTTCTAGGATACAAATTTATCCTTTAGAACCAAACTCCTGTCACTGGAAACATTCTGAGGGTCAGGAAGCAGTACCTCTGGAAAATCCAGGCCATCCAATACTTAATAGCTTGAATATATTCAGTTTGACTTTCCAGTATACTATAAGTGATATATTAAATTGGCGAATCTAATTTCCCAAAGGGAGCAAATACAATGAAAGCAAATAAGACCAAGGATTGACTCTTGTGGAACCCCACAGGACACATCAGCGTTTAAGAACATCCTGTCTCTAAACGACACCATAAACTTTCGGTTTGCTAGGTATGAAACAAACCAGTCTACAACGGTCCCTGATATTCCAACCCAGTAACGCAACCTACTTCTTAAACCACCCAAATCAATGGTGTGAAACGCTGCACGGATATCCAATAGCACTACACCTAGTAGACGACTTCAGATGTCCATATGGTCATACGATAACCATGCTCATTGCTACCTGATCCAGCTCATCAGCTAGTTATCAAGTCCTGGGTAATAGGATCCTTTAAAGATCCTCACTCGTTGTTGTCTGTGGATGCCGAAGCACAGCTGGCTTTGAGGAGGTTTCGGCCCAGAGGCCCGCGAGAGCGGAGCTGCATTATACAGTGATAATTGGAGAAAACAATGTGTCATGGTATTTTAACACCATCTTCGGGAGTCGCCCGTGTTTGAGGGAAATCAATAAAGTCCCACTGGCGGCACATAGCAAAGATGAAAAACGCCGAAAAGTGGATTGAAAGCAAGAGGGTCAAATTTGAACTGTAATCCAGAAGGTACAAAAAAGCCGGAGACACATTTGTGTTGTGAAAAGCGATAACGACTTTGATCTCCTGATAATGACCGAGCCAACAGAGCCAGGATCAAAATAACGTCCCCTGAGGGGCCAGTGCTGAGCTTCTTCACTTGTTTGTCAGGATTTAATGGGCCAACGCTGGCTCGAAGATGAGGGACGCTACTAAAGCGGTCATGCAGTTTCCTTGCAGGTTCTCCTACGGCCTTCCAGAAACCGTCTGGACAAGTCAATCGAGATGCACTTACAAAGACTTGTTTATTGACTTGTTGATTGATCATTTATTATAGTCAAGGGCATCAAATGGAAATGGGATTCATTAGCATTGGCTACTTAGCGGGCCAACGTTACCTGAGCAAATACAGTATTTACAAACGAATAACTATAAGAATAATATAATATCAGGATACAAGCATTGTGAAACAATGACAACGCACACACTTACAGCGCAAGTTGCTTGGTGGTTAGCCAAAATGTTGGACAAGACCAACATTAACCCAACGCACTAAGGGCATATATAATGAAAGATGACTCCCCCTGGTGTAGATCGATTCACCTCTGAGTGGCACAAAGGTTTAAAGGATGCTTTGACACCAATTTAACTAAAAAACATTGGAGAGAATTGGCCTCTTGGAGAGAAGCGATCATTTCTGGAACTCCTAAAGGAGAAATAAATTATAAATTAGATGTAACGACTGATTAAGACAAAATGACGCACGCTAAGCTTTTGTTGACAGGTTAGCAGTCATGCTCAATACAGAATCCAGGTGAACATAGCACAGGGGACAGGCAGAATCATAAACCAAACAGACAACCACGAACTAGCAAACAGAACAAGAGGGAAAACCAGGAATCAAGAGTCAAAAGCCAAAAGATCAAACAGGGCGTCATAAAGGAAGAATGCGTGGCATGGTACGGGTGTGGCAATACAAACCTAAGCAAACAGATTTAATGGTGAACAGGTGTGTGTGGGTGGTGACAGACGAGTGACAATGATGTCAGCGGGTGGTGTATTCTGGGAGTTGGAGTTTGGGATGTCGTAGGGGGAAACCTGGAAGTGTGATATTAGAGTGCTCTAACTATAGACCAGTTAGTGTACCTAATCTTGATTAGAAATGATTTGCTTCACTTATTAACATGCTATCCTATATGCTAGAAGAACACAGGCTAACAGCTAACACCAACTTCCAACACCAGCGTCTACAAAGTGTGGGGGCTCATCAAGCATAAGGTTGATCTAGTAACCACACAATGTCCAAGACTGCATAAGTCTGATAAGATGACTTACAATCCTTAAACAAAAACAGAAAAACAAAGTTTAGTGCTAGCACTAACCTTAGCATCCACTGGCAAAACCCAGTCTGTTTTTTTGTGGATACCCTTCTTATCGACTATCCAAGGTGAAGCTAAAGCTAACAAGGCTAAGGTTCCTAGCAAAAAGCACCCTATAAACCTTTTAGCTAGGTTAGCTTGGTTTAAGAATTGTCTTAGCTTATCAACTACAGCCATCTCCAAGGGTTTCAAAACACTTCCAGATAAAGAACTCCCAGTAAGAATGAAAAACGTGAAATTTTACACTATTTAGCTCCTCCACCTCCCCATATCCTCCACCTCTGTGTTTGCTAACATTAGCAGCTGAAGCTAATTCCAGTTTAGTGAATCCTTTACTCTCCAGATGGAGATGAAGTTCCACCAGCACTATGATACTCCAGTAAGAGCTCTAGGACGGAATGATGATGTTCTGATCCATACTGTACTCTGTAGAGAGCATTACTACATCAGGAGACCAGCTAGAAGACGCTAATGCTATTAGCATGTAGGCTATGCTAGCAGCCACAGAACGAGTGTTTCGGCTTATATTAACTCTTGACAGAGGATAATAACAACTTAGCTTGATTCTCTACACGGTTCTATGTACATGTAGGTGTGTGTGTGTGCAGAGTACAGCAGAATATCGGTTCACTGCAGTCAATAAGCTAAACAGCAAGTTAGCTAGCTAGCTAATTAGCTTAGTTAAGGGCTTTTGGAGTGTCAAAATGCACTAGCTCATGTTAGAACTGTATGTTCAGCTAGTTCATGCTCGGGGTCTTGTTTTTGAAGTGTGCATGTGGGAAAACATCTTTCAATATTTCTCATAGTCAATATTTCTACATTAAACTCAGTGGCTGCTGCAAATTCATGATTATATGAAAATTAAACACAGTAAATTGTGAGTTGTTGATCTGGGACCACTGTTCCCAGTTAGCCACTTGAAAGTAAGTTCTTGGCTGCTGTGATGTAGCATTATATTTGGTCCTATAAACAAATGTCAAATAAATGAACATCACTCACCAGCACCTGGAAGTGCTGGGCTTTAGAAGTTTGACCTTTAGTGGTTTTCCTAAGGCCCAAGATGCTCCACTGTGTTTTCCGCTTTCATTTGATCATTTTAGACCTATTTTGGTGGACGAAATTGTTTCATTCCATAATCTTTTTTTTTAAAGTCCCGATTCCGTCTTAAATGTCATCTCCACAGTTTTAAATGTCTCGGCTGATATTTAAGTGACTCTCTGGCACTTTGAGATCTCATTACAATAATGAAATAAGCCGTGTGCAGAGTGAAAAACCCTTTTGGTTATTGTTATGATGCAGCATGATTTTCTACATACAGTATGTCATACTAACCCCCTCCTACTCTAAATCTGAAGGAAGGGTCTCGCCATGGCCTGCACCACCAGCAGGTTTTGAAGAACTGCAGACGTTAGCTTAATTACTAGAAGGCTTCTCTAACAAATTAACAACAGCCCTTTGGGAGGAGAGAACAGAAGAGAGAGAGAGGTGCTACTGAAGGTGCTACTGAGCATCAGGGATTTTTCACAGCATGGTACGTAGTGAGGAAGGTGTAAAAGAAGGTGCGACTGAGCTGCACTGGGTAGTGTGGCATTCTGATATCGACATAAAGGGCAGACAGGTAAGTCATGTGTGATCTATTAAAAATGGAAAGCAAAGACTTTTTCTTAATAAAGTCTTGTTGATTGTTTCCTCGTCTTTATTTAATTATATAAAAGTAAATATATACCAAGCAATCTTAAGAAATAGAAATCAATCAGATTGTTACTATAGTATAGCTATCTATCTATAGTAACCTATATAAATCCTATATTAATCTATAATACTAAATCTATACTAATCTATCTGTAGTAATCTATATAAAATCTATATTAATCTATAATACTAAATCTATACTAATCTATATATAGTAACATATATAAAATTAATATTTATCTACACTACTAAATCTATACTACTAAATCTGTATTAATCTATTTATAGTAATCTATAAAAAATCTATATTAATCTATACTACTAAATCTATATATGCATACTATAGTTATCTATCTATCTATCTATCTATCTATCTATCTATCTATCTATCTAGTATACTAATTTGCACTCCCAGGTAAAATCTAAGTATGTTTTAATGTACAATAAATGTATCTATCTATAGTAATTTATATAGAATTTATATTAATCTATACTACTAAAGCTGTACGAATCTATCTATCTATCTATCTATCTATCTATCTATCTATCTATCTATCTATAGTAATCTATATTAATGTATACTACTAAATCTATGCTACTAAATCTGTACTAATCTATATAAATCTATATTAATCTATACTACTAAATATATACTACTAAACCTGTACTAATCAACACTATAGTTGTCACGGGAGTGAAGGGTGGACGCGAAGGCCGGACGTAAACGCAAAGTGGTTTAATAGTGTTCCAAAAGACAAAACAAAACAAAGACAAAAGCAAACCAAATAACTAAGATACAGACTAGAAAACAAAACTACAACAAACAAGAAACCAAATCAGAAAACAAGACAAGAACATCAAACACGAAAGCCAGACTAACTACAAACGAGAAACCAAATCGGGATACAAAACCAACTAGAATCCAAACATGAATACAAAACACCAAGCAACCACACAGGCGATAACGGGCCATATAAAAGGACAAAGACTAACAGGGAACACCTGGGAAGGGGCGGGGCTACAATCACGGGACAAGGAGGGTGGAGACAGGAGTGGCACATGATCAAAACAGACAGACGCACATGGGCAAGACAACAAAGGTCACATGATCAAAACAGCACATGGACGGGGACAGGCAGACAGACAGACAGATGTAACAATAGTAATCTATATCAATCTATATTAATCTATACTACTAAATCTGTACTAATTTACACTATAGTAATCTATATAAATCTGTACTAATGTGTACTACTAAATCTAAACTAAATCGATATTAATCTATACTACTAAATCTGTACTAATCTACACTATAGTAATATATATAAATCTATACTAATGTGTACTACTAAATCTGCACTAACTATACTATATTAATTTATAGCAAATCTATATTCATCTGCACTACTAAATTTGTACTACTAAATCTGTACAAATCTATAATATAGTAATCTAAATAAATCTATACTAATATATACTACAATAATTGATATAAATCTATACTAATGTATACTACAAAATCTGAACTAAATATACTATAGTAATCTGAATTTAATCTAAATTAATCTATACTACTTAATCCATACAAATTGATAACATAGTAATCTATACTAATCTATACTACAGTAATCTATACTAATCAATATTACTTAATCTATACTAATATATACTATCTTAATCTAAATGAGTCTATGCTTATCTATACTACTAAATCTAGGCTAATTTATAGTATAATAATCTATAGCCAATCTATACTGATGTATACTATAGTAATTTGCACTCCCAGGTAAAACTAAGTATAATTTAATGTACCATAAATCTACTGTAACATGTACTTAAGTTTAAATTTAAGTGAATCTTATTGGTGTTTTAAAACACTGTACAGTTAAGAACAATTGGTTCCGCTTACTTACTAATATCTTTAATAGCATTACTGATATACGTTTATCATAATATATACACAGTTATTATATATCAGAAACAGCACACTTTCAGGCCTTTCATCATGAGTACAAGGAAGTACACTAAGTATGCTTAAATGAAGTGTCCTTCAGGGTCCTTTATTCTCCTGGGTTTGTTGGCATGCACTTCACTTGTGTTTTGTTCATGCTTTGTGAGTCCCACAGTGGAGTCAAGTGTAAATAAAATAAGATTATGATTCATAAAGCACACACTGTGGAATTACCACCATGGATTAAAACTCTGGGTCTGGCCCAGCTGCCAATCAAATGGCGAAGCTTTGTCAGCATCTTCTGTTTAGCGTCTTTGATTTTGGAAGGAGTGCCATTGTTCCAGACACTCTGGCAGCCCAGCTGTCAATAGAGTTTGGGAACGGACCCCAGGACACGCTGGACACGCTGGACAGGCAGTTTGTTTACATCCCGTTTATACTGAGATGAAGTTTTATTTCCTGGATTAGTGTGGCTATGGCAGAAAATTGGCAGTGGCTTTTTACCCTGTTTATTCCCAGCAGAAAACTGACTGAGCACAGCCAGGCGTTGTTATATAGCAGCATGGAATTCAGAAACCTGGTTTTCATTCATATCACATGAAGCTAATCTCCGCTAGCGCCTCAATGGGGTCTGCTATGTTACACTACCTGTCTGAAAGTTCCCCAGTTCTTCTGAAATCAGGCCTTCACAAGAGCATTAGTGAGTTTGGGTACTGATGGTGAAACATTGCTGTGAGGATTTGATTGCGAATTACTGAGGTTAAGTATTTTGGTGGAACATTGTTGTGGGGATTTGATTGCAAATTAGCCAGGTCAGGTACTGATGGTGAAACATTGCTGTGAGGATTTGATTGTGCATTACTGAGGTTAGGTACTGATGGTGAAACATTGCTGTGAGGATTTGATTGCGCCTTACTGAGGTTAGGTACTGATGGTGAAACATTGCTGTGAGGATTTGATTGCGCCTTACTGAGTTACTGATTGTGAAGCATTGCTATGGGGATTTGATTGAGCATTAGTGAGGTTAGGTATTTTGGTGGAACATTGCTGTGAGGATTTGATTGTGGATTACTAAGGATAGTTACTAGTTGTAGAGCATTGCAGTGAGGATTTGACTGAACATTAGTGAGGTTAGGTACTATTGGTGGAACATTGCTGTGAGGATTTGATTGCAAATTAGCCAGGTCAAGTACTGACGATGAAACGTTGCTGTGGGGATTTGACTGAGCATTAGTGAGGTTAGGTACTATTGGTGGAACACTGCTGTGAGGATTTAATTGAGCATTAGTGAGATCAGGTACTGATGGTGAAACATTGCTGTGGGGATTGCACATTAGTGAGGTCAGGTACTGATGTTAACACTGGGGTGAAGATTTGATTTATCTGTGAATTTAAGGGGATAGAAGTTTGAAGGTGGCAGTGAATTTAAGGTATGAGTAGATTTAAGGTAGTAGGGGATTTAAGGTGGCAGTGTATATAAAGTAGCAGTTATTCTATACTGGCAGTGAATTTCTGGTGGCAGTTCACTAATGACAGCACTAAATTTAAGGAAGCTAATTGTAAGGAATTTACGACAGTGGTGGTTTTAAGGTAGCAAGAGATTTAATTTAGCAGTGAATTTAAGGTGGCAGTGGATTTTAAATAGCAATGTTTCTAAGGTATTTGATTAGTCAAGATAGCAGAGATTTAAAAGTAGCAGTGAATATAAGGTGGAGGTGGCTTTAAGGCAGTAGGGTATTTAAGGTGGCAGTGGATTTAAGGTAGCACTAGATTTAAAGTGTTACAGCTTTACCTCTACAACCATCAAACAGCTTTTGAACTTTTCAGCTTTCTTGCCGGTCTCCTGGCACATCCAACACATGCCACCCATCTACAACATCATCTACAACACCACCACCTTCTTACTAACTACTTACACATTCAGTTTCCCAAGATGCTCTGTGTGCCACCAATAGCGGGTCACTACAGTATTAATGTAGCTCTGCGTCTGTTTTGTACTTTAGAGCCCTGCATTCCCATTATTCCCGGTGAGATCCCATCATCACAACCAACTACGTCGCCCTCCAGGGGTCGCAGTTGGCCCGCAAGCTGCACAACAAAGTTCTATACACGGAGCTGTATATGCAGAGCTCTGTACACGGTCTGTTGAAGCTGATGTTTTGAACGTCAGACACAGAGTCTGCGGCATGAACTTTGGGAATAATAAAGACAGCACGATGAGAGCAATTAAAGCATTTACACAGTTAACAATGGGGCTTTTACACGGTGCGCATTGTGACATTTAATTTGTGAAAGGTTCGGAGGTCCGAGTGCAATGGTTAATTAATGTCTCCTTGGCTCAGATCTCTGTCTGAAAAGCCATAGAGAACAGACATAGACGTCCTTTCGCTTGGTGCGGCGTTCTTGATCATGCGCTTCAAACGAGGTTATTGGAGAAAGGTCCATGACAAATAATAACGTCCTCGCCATAATGGGACCATTCGTCTCCATCCTTTTGGCCAGGCCTCTGACACTCGAGTGCAGACGGCCTGGAAGGTGATAATCAGACGGCTCGCTCTGTTTTGAGATGGGCATTGTTTGAGCATCCAGTGCGGCGTGCCGCTGTAATAGACCAGTGTGTTTTTTCTTCCCGATGAACAGACAACGTAATTTTGAAGTGACCGCTAGTTGCTAGCTGACAGCTTCAATTGCACCTTGGCAAAGGGCTAATTTCACGGTTTATTCTTCCCTTTGATCTCGCCTGGTTGTCTATATTTGATCTTTCCCCCTCTGCAGAAAAGCCAGCCCAGCTTTTAATGATGCCCGCCCGCCGGCGGCGAGGAAATCCATCCCTGAAAATTTAGCGAGCGCAACGTAAAGCCGTGCAAATGATGTCCGCGATGTAACTGCATATTCCCGATGTGGAAGCCAGATGACAGAAATTGGGCACAGGTGTTTGTCAGGCTGAGGATTTGAGAAGCATAATAAGCTCAGTCATTTTTCACACATTAAGTGAAAATGGAAATCTCCTGCCTGGTTCCGGAGGCCTTCTCCAGCTGCCGCCGGCTTTGAGGGAGTTTGTGGATGGTGAACAGATGCGGGAAGCGTTTCCTTCTCTCTGTTTTTTCCTTCTTTCTTCTCCCCAGGAAAGGAAAATATTGGGGAAGACAGAGGGCTGTGTGATAAACCTGTCTCGCAGGTGGAGAGCACCAGCTGCTGTGCTTCCAGAGTATGTTCCTCTTGATAAGCCAACTGCATCTACGCTGATTACTTCACCGCACACTCCTTCCCTCCTGCTAACGAGTGCGGAGAAGATTCCGGGCCACAGTTTAACTCCTAGAAGTCGAAAGTTATTAAGATACGGTTTAACTGTTATTACACAGTTATTAAAATGTTCATTCCATTCAAATTTAATTTGAATGCCACAGAATTAAAATACATGGAAGGAATTTATGGAACTTCATTAATTACTGAAGTGAAGAACCTGGAATACTGGAGACTCTGTGGAAAGAATGAAATGCTGCTTCCTCCCAGTTGGAAAAGCAGTTCACATATCTACATAGACTTCACTTTCACTGAACATGGACAACCTAACTGCTAATTATGACCACTCACTGTCCATCTCATCAGCCCCACTGACCATACAGGACACTCTGTAGGTGTACAGGTCCAGACTGTAGTCCATCTGTTTCTCTGTATACTGTATTACCCTGTTCTTCAACAGTCAGGAGATTCCCCAGCCTTCATTACATTTTAGCTACATTAGCCTCAGTGTAAAACTAGAGCCATGTACAGAGAGACTCGCATCAACTCTGTTCATCCCAATTGGCCCTGTTTTCCAGAAATGGTGGATCGTGGAAGCTCCCAATAGTTCCTGGAAGTCAGCAGCCAATAACAGCAGCACTGTATAGGCACAGCAGGACAGAACGTTCGTGATGCTGGGTCAAGAACCAGGACGCTGGTAGACTGGAAGACTAACAGATTGGGCTAGGATACTGAATACGGCTAGCCCTACATAGCGTTAACCACTTTAACCACGATATCTCTGAATCTCTTTTTCTTGATGCCACTTTATTTACCATCGTGGAGAGACACGGTCTCCTAAACTAACCTTCTGCAGGGAGGGTTACATACTACACATAACATGGTGTGGGGGGTGGTGTGGGGGGTGGATGAGGTGAAATATGGATATCCATTTTGGAGTATGAGCTAACGTTACAATAAGGGAGATATACATTATAAAGCCAAAAGTATTCACTCCCCCATCCAAATCATTGAATTCAGGTGTTCCAGTCACTTCCATGGCCACAGGTGTATAAAACCAGGCACCTAGGCATGCAGACTGCTCCTACAGACGTTAGTGAGAGGATGGGTCGCTCTCAGGAGCTCAGTGAACTCCAGCGTGGTACCGTGATAGGATGCTCCACCTGTGCTACAAGTCCAGTGGTGAAATTCCCTCCTACTAAATATTCCACAGTCCACTGTCAGTGGGATTAGAACACAGTGGGAGTGATTGGCAACGACAGCAGCTCAGCCACGAGGTGGTAGACCATGTACAATGACAGAGCGGGGTCAGTGAATGCTAAGGGTCATAGCTCACAGAGGTCACCAACTTTCTACAGAGTCCATCACTACAGACCTCCAAACTTCATGTGTCCTTCAGATCAGCTCAGGAACAGTGTGTAGAGCTTCATGGAATGATCAATGGAATGACGACTCACGCTCCTCCATCTGGTGATCCGATGGACGAGTCTGGGTTTGGCGGTACCAGGAGAACGGTACTGGTCTGACTGCACTGTGCCGAGTGTAAAATTTGGTGGAGGGGGGATTATGGTGTGGTGGTCTTCAGGAGTTAGGCTCCGCCCCTTAGTTCCAGTGAGAGGAACTCTTAATGCTTCAGCAGACCAAGAGACTCTGGACCATTCCATGCTCCCAACTTTGTGGGTACAGTTTGGGGACGGCCCCTTCCTGTTCCAACATGGCCGCACACCGGTGCACAGAGCAAGCTCCATAAAGACATGGATGAGCGAGTCTGGTGTGGAGGAACTGGACTGGCCTGCACAGAGTCCTGACCTCCACCCGATAGAACACCTTTGGGATGAGCTAGAGCGGAGACTGAGAGCCAGGCCTTCTCGTCCAACATCAGTGTTTGACCTCACCCATGTGCTTCTGGACGAATGGTCAGAAATTCCCATAACCACATTCCTAACCTATGTGGAAGGGCTTCCCAGAGGAGCTGAAGCTGTTATAGCTATAAAGGGTGGGCCGACATCATATTACACCCCATGGATTAAGAATGGGACGTCATGGGAAGTTCATATGCATGTGAAGACAGATGAACAAATACTTTTGGTAATATAGTGTACATAAGGGAGTATGTATGTAATACAGAGCTGTGAATATGGAATCCAATCATTCCAGACTTCCAAACAGTAAACAGAAACCTGACTGGGACTGAATTTAATCACAGTTCACTGTTCAGGTTTATCCATTCAAATGACCTGCCGATAACTCCCTGGAACACATTCATGTGAGTCATGTGACCATGAAGCATTTTCAACTTCCGACTCTCTCTGCATACCTCAGGCATCAAGCATGTCTTGGCTGATGGGCTGACTTTTTTGGGGAAGCGGGAACCAGTGTGCTAAGAACCGGCCTACGTTTCCACCAAATTCAGAGACCAGGGATTGTGTAACTGAATGTGGGCGTTGAGTTTGTTGGTCTATAGTCTCTGAACTCCCTGATTATTATTTTAAACGTGGAGTTCTGAGGAACCTGGCTTCCAGCATCTATTCTTGTATTCCACATACACCTCCGATTGCCTTTGACAGTAGGGCTTTGTTTTCTTTGCAATGCCTTGATGGCTCACACGGCTGTTCTCACTCCCTGTTTCTCTGGGCTTCTTCTTATTCCTCTGGAAAACAGTGACTCCTTCCAAACGATGTGTTCAGGACTCAGATACAGACCCTAGGCCTAAACCTAGCTGTTCAGTGGAGTCTGCTAACCGCTAACACCATACAGTGCTCTCAGACCTTCTGTCAGAGCTAACTCTGTGTGTTTACTGTGCCCAGGCTGAGCTGCGGCCCAATCTCGGAGGTCTAATCCAGAACTACTCCCCAAACTCTGTGGCCTAAAACACTCAACACTCCTCCTTCACCTGTCAACACTCCTAAAATACTTAACACTTCATATAAAATACCCAACACTTCTCTTAAAAACATCCCACACTTAAAGCACTCCACACTCCACTTAAAACACTCAACGCTGCTCCTAAAACACTCAACGCTCCTCCTAAAACACTCAACGCTTCTCCTAATACACCCTATACTCCTCCTAAAACACCCCACTCTCCTCCTAAAACACTCGACGCTACTCCTAAAACACTCGACGCTTCTCGTAATATACCCAACACTTCTCCTAAAACACTCAACGCTTCTCGTAAAATACCCAGCGCTTCTCCTAAAACACTTAACGCTTCTCCTAAAAGACATTACACTCCTAAAAAACACTCAACGCTTCTCCTAAAACACTTTACACTCCTCCTAAACCACTTTACAATCCTCCTAAAACACTTTACACTTCTCCTAAAACACTTTACAATCCTCCTAAAACACTTTACACTTCTCCTAAAACACTTTACACTCCTCCTAAAACACTCAACGCTTCTCCTAAAACACTTTACACTCCTCCTAAAACACTTTACACGTCTCCTAAAACACGTTACACTCCTCCTAAAACACTCAACGCTTCTCCTAAAACACTTTACAATCCTCCTAAAACACTTTACACTTCTCCTAAAACACTTAACGCTTCTCCTAAAAGACATTACACTCCTAAAAAAACACTCAACGCTTCTCCTAAAACACTTTACAATCCTCCTAAAACACTTTACACTCCTCCTAAAACACTCAACGCTTCTCCTAAAACACTTTACACTCCTCCTAAAACACTTTACACTCCTCCTAAAACACTCAACGCTTCTCGTAAAACACTCAATGTTTCTCCTAAAACACTCAACGCTTCTCCTAAAACACCCCACACTCCTCCTGAAACACTCAACACTACTCCTAAAACACTCAACTCTTCTCCTAAAATACTCAACACCCCTCCTAAAACACTGTACACTTCTCCTTAAACACTTAACACTTCTTCTAAATTACTCAACACTTCTGCTAAGACACTTAACACTAGTGCAAACTAGTGATGCACAGATGTTCGGTTACACCACAGACACTCATGTTACATCTTTACTCTTAGGGTGTTAAGTGATCCTAAATCAAAACACTGTTGTATGGAATGATGTTTTTATTCACCAGCCAATCAGGAGCGCTTTCCAACACAAACAGGAAGCATTTCACACGTGATCTTGACTTGCCTTTCTCTCTTTTTATGCTGTCCTCACTAAAAGTGGTTTCGGGTAACGTTTTTTTCAGCTATTTTTCAGCTCGAGCTACATAATATATACTCCAGAAATCCTCAGAGGAACAAGCATATTGCTAAATTCGTCAGGATTTAATGATGGAAATATATTTTTTTGTAAAAATGAAAGTAAGTATCTATAAGAACTGAAATATAGCTATTGTACATCCACAAGAAGCTGTAGATATTTATATATATATATACTGTATATGTTCCAAAATGGCAGCTTTACTGGAGAGGCCAAAAGCCTAATTTAATTTTAATGTATATCAATGGAACCAGACGTCTTTCCATTTTCTCACAGTGTAAACTGCAGCTAATGTGTTCAAATGATGTGTAAAAGTGAAAATGGGCAAAAATGAAGATACATGTTTTTCATTGGACAGTGGCGATATATATCATACTATATCATATCCGAAGTCAAGTACCAAACCAAAAAAATACATTTCATAAACACATAAATAAAGATGTAAGCAGTGTGAGACTTACGGATGAGGCCGCTTTGTGGGTTTTAAAGCACAGCATTGCAACATGTACAAATTCTCCCTCTACGAGTCCATGGCAAACAATGGAAATTCACTGGCACTTCCTGTTAGTGCACTTAAATGCTTTTACCACTAGGTGGTGCTAAACAGAATGAACAAAAGATCTAAGGCAAAACAAACAACTATCGAATCCAATACACTTCTGGTGCTATGTTTACTTTGCTTACTGTCCATCTGTTGTGTTAGTTATTCGTCATAAAGTGTTTTACAGTAACGCAGCATCCTCATGGCGTCCTTCTCTTGTACGTGTGTTTACTATGACCTACAGCTGCTTGGTTTAAATGGGATTCAAACTGGGAACGGCGCCTGATCAGTAGAAGGTCATTAATGTTAGCGAAGTTACGGCTAGCATAATTGTAATGATGGGGAGTCACGTCCGAATGAGTCTATTCTCTGACTGTAGGTCAATGCGTTGGTATGCTGGGAGGCGACTCTTTGACTCAGTTGACTCCAGAGGGCCGTTCTGACGGAAGGGAGTGTAAACCAGGAGAGAGTCTGAGTTTCAGTAGTTTAATTACCAGCTATAAACAATGCCAGTGCTGCTCACACAACCTCATTTTCTCAACCCTGGTCCTGGAGGCACCCTGCCCTGCACAGTTTGGTGTTTTCCCTGCTCCCAACACACCTAATTCAACCTACCAGCCCATTAACAAGCCCTTTCAGAGATGTAGGGGGGGTGTTAAAGCTGAGGCAGGGTGCCTCCAGGAACGATGCTGAGAAACACGAATTCAAGATTGAATTAATAGGAATGTTAAACACAGAGGACGTAGCTGAGCAACCTCTTTTCCAGCTTTACAGGTACTGAAATTTCCATTCCACCTTAAATGTGTCTACATGCTGGCACCAGTGGACCCTAAAACTGCTGCATCACTTAAGGTGGACTGGAAAGGTCAAAACACGAAACCACCTCAGCATTTTCATCATCGCTTTCATCAAAGAACTGCTCAGCTGGTCCAGATTTGGTGGATGCTGTTCCTGACCCAATTCCGAGGAGAATTCCCTGTAGACTGGGATTGTATCCACTGCTGGTAGACCCGTAAGACCGTACGCTTCCACACACCTGCAGATTCAGCTACTTCCTTCACACTATGGTCTTTGGCCACGCCCACATGCAGTCCCTCCTTTTAGCCAATCATTAACATCTGCTCTGGAGCGTTTTCCCACACATGGAACGAGACATTCCCTGCACTGTAGCACCTCTTCCCAATCTATGGATCCCGTCACTCACACCCCACAGGGATTTATAGCCTCATCATCCTCGTAGAGCGCCATCTGCAGGAGCCTGAAGTTACTACCACCTTAGTATGTGAACTGAAAGGTAATAATAATGGTCAGGAGGTTCGGTCTGCTGTCACTCTTCACCACTGAAGTCTGGTCTTCTGTTAACACTCGCCATGTCTCCGTCAAATGAGATTTTTGAGGACTGTGCTAATGGAGGCAACACTGTTACCCCTCCTGGGGTGGCCATCCAACAAAATCGACCCCAAGGCTGACACCAAAAGGCACCACCGTGTGATGGAACTTGAGTTTTCATGATGCATTGAATCATTGGCAGTGGTGTTGGAGTCGTGGTGTGGGTTGGGGTGGGGGGGCAATAAGCTAGAGATGGTGGTCTGGCCTACTGGAGCCCCGGTGCTCAGGGTAACACTGCTGAGCTTCTGTAATGGCTTATTAGGTTCACACAGCAGCCACCATGGCCTTTGCACTGCCAGAGAGAAAGAAAGAGAGGAAGAAGAACCGACTTCAATGCCTCATTGCTCATCTCTTTTTTCCAGCACTTGTTCCTTTTCTCTTTGAGAGGGAGCGAGACAGAGTTTAGAGAGAGAGAGAGAGGGAGAAAAGTGAGCTCTCTCTGACATTCTCTCTCCCTCTCTTTTCCCACCGGATCTCTAATTGATGGTGTGAAGGATCGCGCCGCAGTGTTCTGATTTGCGGTATGATGAAAGTTTTCGGCGGAGCTCAGCCCAGGGATGTACCTGCGGTAATCTGGAGAGAGTGGGCGGACACACATATAAAAACAACAAAGAAATCCTTGACATCGAGCCAAATAACAGCCCAGGGGACGCGAGGGCTGGGGGGTCGGAGGCCCACGGCTGACAGGAGCTTATGAGACCCGCTTTCAGTGGCCAATTTGACCTCCCTGAACCAGAACTGCCTGACGGCGCCGGTGTGCCGGAGCTAGAGGCCCGAATAATGGAAACAAGGGTTCTTAGGCACTGTGGGCCACATCAGTATGCATTAGAGCGCCGAGACCTTTGCAGGAAGTACTCTGATAAGTTTGATAATAAGGTCAGGTTCTGACTTATGACCAATTATTCTTTATCTTATGCTAAAGCCAAGGTTAGCATTTCAGCGCGGAGAGGATGATTCCCATCAGTGAAGGAGTAATTCTCACCTGTAGACGTGTAGGAGGCTGAAGGAGCTTCAGAGTCCGGCTTTTTTAAAATTCCACTCTCAGTTTTGGCTTGAGGGAAAAAG